>JBBMKA010000020.1:12862496-12902512 GCA_037833695.1 Sechiopsis laciniata | reverse complement strand
GGAAAGGAACCATATTGTTGTTTGCCATTTGCAAAAACAATTATCTTCTTTCAAACTCAAGCTCTGATACCACTTTGATGGAAGTGTGTTATAAACACTTACAAAACAAAGAACCAAACAAGGAAAATAATTCACTTGTATTGGAGAACTTTTCTTGAAAAGCTACAAACTGGTTCACACTTTTTCTCTCAAGCTTACTTCTCTTTTATTGATGTTTGATACTATATGCTTGATATCTCAGCCCTTACAACACATCCTATTTATAGGATTCCATGGAACAATCTAGATTTATAACTTATATCTAGATCTAACTCTCATTTCTACTTACTTCACTTTATTACATGCATAACTCACATTCTAACTTAACAAAATTGAAATGTAAAAACTACATTTATTTAATTGCTTAACCTCCTAAATTGAATTTGCAAAACTTAAATTCATGTTTAACTTTCAACATGAATATCAATGATACTATCAACAAGAGTACACTAAACTTAATTTCTGCTACGGTATGAAGATTAATACTTATTGATTGAATTGCATAAATACAGTAAATGAACTATAAATACATCAATGAAATACACTATTTTTAAGTCTTTTTAAGACATCTATAGAAATTCATTACACATCTTTCACATTAAGAAATATTAGCGAAAATAATTTTCATATAATTTTTTAAAAAAATCATTTTAATAAAAAAAGATAAAAATACTTAACTTTGTTCATGTATTCATTGTTAATACCGTATTTATTATTAATATCGTATGTGTATACCATTATTAATATCATGTTTATGTAAGAACTGTCATCATTAATACCGTTATGTATGTATATCGTTATAATATCGTATTTATTATTAATATCGTATGAATATCATTAATGTCGTACTTAACTAAAATACATTAGTGTTTTCGTTTAATTAACTACCATATCATATTTATTTAAGAACAGTTACATTCCATCAAAGTGTTTTATTTACTTATATTATTAATATTTATTAAAAGAATGAAACTTGTACAAAGTATTTATTATAGTTCTAGTATTAAAAAAAATTTAATACATATAATAATCTTGTTATAAATTTTAATACTTGTAATAATCTTGTTATTAATGAGTTTTAATATGTTTAGTATAATATTTGCAAAATAATAACTAAATACAATATTAGAATTACATACTAGCATTATGTATAGGGATGTAACAAGTACAATATTGGAAAACTTCAAGATTAGTCAAATTCAGAAAATAATTATAAATATGATCACTTTTAAAAAAAATTAGCAATCATAGTCATAAGCATTAATAATAATACGTTATTAATAATACATAATACTGTATTAATAACATATAATTCTGTATTAATAACATATAATACTATATTAATAATACATAATATTGTATTAATAATAAATAATACTGTATTAATGAGTATTAATATTACAGTATTGAACTGTATTTATGACTATGAATGCAAGTATTTTTAAATTTGACTACATTTGTAATTATTTTGTAGAATATGTCATTTATTACAATTTCCCTATAATATTTAAAATACAAATGATTTCACATATTTATTATTATATAAAAGAGAAACTTGCGAGATTAATCAAATCTAGAAATTAATTACAAATATAGTCACTTTTAAAAATAGTCATTAGTATTAATAATACTTTCTTATAATACGGAGTTAATAGTACATAATACTGTATTAATGAATATTTATAATACAGTATTTGATTACTATAGATACAAATACTTTAAAATTTGCATATATTTGTAATTATTTTGTGAGAATAGCATATCTAGTACAATTTCCCTATATAAAAACTTACAAAAAGAATGAGATTGAGAATTATAATAAATACAATATCAATATTTATGTTAAGATTATAATAATTCTCAAAAAAAAAAAGTTATGAGTATAATAATAAAGTATTACAGTCATAATGTATTTTTTTTTCATTTTCTAAATCTATGCAAACTTAGGGTTCTCAAAAGTAGACGGTGACAATTAAAGGTTTACAATTGATGAAATTTTTTCAAGAGAAAAATAAATGAGAAAGAAGAAAGAAAAAGTAAATTATACTTAATGGAAAAAAAAAATTTCTCTCTAAAATGAGAGTTATTCCCTCTACGTGAGGGTCAGGGCGGTTACTTTTTCAATTGAAAAGTTTCTTTGGGGGGTGTTCTTGGTTCTCCAGCGCATCCCTTTCTCTATTGCAAGAGCTTTTTCACCGGAAGGAGTAGGAAAGAAGAAGATAGTTTCTCCTTTTTGTTGTTGATTTTTCTAGCAAAAGTTCAGAATTGATTGAAGCAATCTGGTTTGCTCCTCTAATAGTTGGCTTATGTGTTAAAGTTGAAGGTGTTTGAGCATTGAAGGCGATTTGGTGATTTCAAGCGTGGAGTGGTCCTGTGCTCCAGAAATTTCTTGATTCTTTGACAAGGTTTGGTTCAGATATGCAGTTTGACATGGAAGATATCTTAGATAAGTGGAAATCTTTCTCTTTGACTGCAAAAGAAGGTAAGTTGATTTCAGTAAACAATTCTTCTTTATTATTGAATAAAGAAAGTGTTGATCTATGCCTGGCTGCAAGAATCCTGTCTAGCAAACATGTAAATGTAGATGCTTTTATCGGGGTGATGAAATCAGTTTGGAGAATTAATCAGAACACGAGATTCGATTATGCAGGAAATAGTACACTCATAATAATATTCAAGAACGCTATAGAGAAAATACATGTTATTAATGACGGACCATGGTATTTTGATAGAGCGTTAGTAGTTTTTAAAATGATCAGATATCGGATCTTATCTTTAATAAAGCTTCCTTTTAGGTCCAAATTCACAATATACTGATTAATTGTATGACTATAGAAGTAGCAAATATATTGGGGGAAGAAATTGGCTCGATTGCAGAGATTGATTGGGACAGATCAAACAGTTGGTTGGGATCGATAATTCGAATAAGAGTTAAGATTGATTTTTCATTACACAGTCAGCGTGGTGTTCGGGTCCTTTCGGCAAATAACAAGGTAGTTGTATGCCCTATTCTATATGAGAAACTTCCAGATTTTTGCTTCTCTTATGGAATGATAGGACACTTAACTAAGGAATGTTCGAATGCTGTTAAGAATCCTTCTCAATGCTCTTTCGCCTATGGTGAATGGCTTAAATCCCCATTTGTTAAAAAGAAGGCTTCAAGATCTAAAGATGAGGGAAATGACAGCAACAGTCCTAAAAGGGGAAGATTTAAAAGCTAAGGAAACAAACAGAACAAGGAGAACATGAAGGAAGTAGTGATGTAAATAGATGGAGACAGGTTGAGCCTATTTCAAATGAGGAGGATAGAGAGGCTATTGGAAGGGAGAAGAAAAAAAAAACAGATGCTTAAGGATGAAATAAAAGAAAGAGGGCTATGAGGGGATTTTGTAATTGAAACCAGAGTGATTGATGGAAGTTCTAAGGGGGGAAATGGTGATTGGCTAAATGCTATTGTGAAGGTAAATTCAATGAACAAAGATATGTTACCTGAAAGATCGGAGAGGATGGCCTCTATCCATAAAGGGAAGGGAAATGCAGAATATTATGGGTCGGACATTTACAGAAATGAATTGGAGGAGGCTGGGGGGTATACTGTGCAAAACAAAAAATTTAGGAGGTTGAGGAGAGTGGATGAGAATAAGGGCAATCCAAATTTGATGATATATGAAGAAATGGGGAAAAGGAAAATGTTTTAGAATGATGACACTAACAAAGCTGAGAAAAAGCAACATGTTAAATCGAGAATTACTGAAAATTTAGTGGTGGCTGGTGCACAGCCCCACCTAGCGCAATGAAAACATTATGTTGGAACGTCCGAGGGGTGAGCAATTCGAGAACGTTAGAGGATTTGAAGGATGTCATTCGCATCGATCAACCTATAGTTATTTTTCTTTCTAAAACTAAGTTTATGGCAACAAAATTTTCTATATTGAAGGTTCGTCTAAACTTTCCTAATTGCTTTGTTGTGGATTGTTCTGGTCTTAGTGGTGGCATAGCCATTCTATGGAAGGATAATGTTGATTTGCAAATTAGTTCTTTTTCTAAAAATCATATTGATTGCTGCATTAATCTTGATAATAAGTGTTGGCAGTTTACTGGAGTTTATGGTTACCCCAAAGTTCATTTAAAGCATTTAACTTGGGATCTTCTTAGAAAGTTAGATAACAGAGATGGTTCCCCTTGGTTGATTGGAAGAGACTTTAATGAATCCATGTGGTCCAATGAAAAGAAAGGTGGATTGTTGAGTGTTTCAAGGACCATGGAATCTTTTCATGAAGTGGTTGATGAACTTTATCTCTAGACTTAGGTTATACAGGTGAGATTTTCACTTGGTGTAATCGTTGGTCGAATGGAGATACTATTTGGAAAAGACTTGACCGTTTTCTAGGCAATGAAGGCCTCTATGCTCTTTTTCCTTCTATGTGTGTAGACCATCTGGACTGGTATGCTTCGAACCATTGTCTTATATGTTTTGATATAGAGGGAAAATCACATATGCAAGGCAGAAGGAGATCCCGATTTCATTTTGAAGAATTTTGGGTGAATGATTCTAAATGTAATGAACTGTTATTAGCAGTTGGGGGGAGTCTGCTTGTGTGAATGATGAACTTTATAATACTCTTGATTGATGTAAGAATCGTTTATGAAGCTGGCGTATGAAGAATAAGAATGAGAAATGGAAAGACATAAATAGACTGCGACTCCTTATTCAGGAAAACTTTTCTAAAGCTGATGGCCCTGATTTTAGTAAAATCCAGCTTTTTGAGAAAGATCTAGATGTTCTTTTATTAGTAGAAGAGAAATACTGGAAGCAACGCTCGAGGGAAGATTGGTTTAAATGGAATGATCGAAACACAAAGTGGTTTCACAGGAAAGCTACAACCAGAAGGGCTAAGAACTTTATAAAGGGCATCTTTGATGATTCTGGAAATTGATTGGATTCGCTAGATGATCTGAATAACGCCTTCAAAAATTTATTTGGTGACCTATTTAGCTCATCAAATCCTGAGATGGTCCAAATCGAGTTAGCTTTGAAAAATGTTCCGAGGAGGGTTTCTGAGGAATGAACAGGGATTTATGTGCCCCTTTCTCTAAGGAGGAGGAGGTTAAAAGTGCTCTTTTTCAAATGTTTCCAAAAAAGGCTCTGAGGCCTAATGGCTTTCCAACTCTATTCTATTAGAAATATTAGAGCATTGTAAAAGCAAAAACTGTAGCTACTTGCCTTGATGTTCTGAACCAACGAAAATCTATTCGAGATCTTAATCATACTCACATTTCCTTGATTCCTAAAAAGCAGAATTCTACTATAGTAAGGGATTTTCGTTTGATCAATCTGTGTAATGTTAGTTATAAGATCATCTCAAAGGTGATTGTCAACAGGATGAAAGGGATTTTGGATCAGATCATATCATAGTTTCAGAGTGCCTTTGTTCCTAGACGTCTTATATCTGATTGCTGGCTTGTGGTTATGAATGTGTGCACCATGTAACAAAGCAACGAAATGGGAAGAATGGACTTATGGCTATCAAGTTGGACATGAGCAAAGCATATGATAGAGTATAATGAGAGCTCATTCAATGTATAATGGAAAAATTGGGTTTTTGTGATCAATGGATTTCCCTCATCCTGGATTGTGTTACTATAGTTAGCTTCTCAGTTCTCATTAATGTGGGTGTTAGTGATGTGTTCTATCCTAATAGAGGTCTCAAGCAGAGGGATCCCCTTTCTCCGTACCTCTTTCTTTTGTGCTCTGAAAGTTTATCCTGCTTATTATCTGAAGCTCAAAGGAAGGGTGTGTTATCGGGTTGTAGAGTTGCCAGAAGTAGTCCATCGATTTCTCATTTATTCTTTGCAGATGATAGCCTTCTTTTTTGCAAGGCTTCTATCCAAGAGGTGATGGTGATCCTAGACCTATTAAAAATATATGAGGTTGGCTCAGGCCAAAAAGTGAACTTTTCAAAATCAGCTTCTTTGTTCAACCTATTTAGCTGGATGTCTTCTCATGCCTATAGTGGATGACCTTAGTCTCTATCTTGGTTTTCCTTCCCGTTTCTCGAGAAACCGAAGTCGTTATCTTAACTATATCTTAGAGAGAGTCCAGAAAGTGGTGTGAAACTGGAAAGGTAATTACTTTTCCGCAGCTGGTAAAGAAATTTTAATTAAAGTTGTTGCTCAGGCCATCCCTACGTATATGATGTCGTGCATTCATTTTCCTAAGCTCGTTTGCAACAAGCTATCTTCTTGGATTGTAAAGTTTTGGTGGGGTTCTTTTGCAATTAAATCGAAGATTCACTAGACTAGATGAGAGACTCTTTGTAAGCCTAAGAATCGTGGTGGTCTCGAATTTAAATTTTTGGAAGGTTTTAACCAAGCTCTTGTAGCAAAGGCTGTGTAGAGATTATTAATCAATCCGGATTCGTTGGTAGGTAAAGTCCTTAAAGGCAAATATTTTTCAATGGGATCTATTTTAAATGTGCATACTGGGATTGCTCTTCATATACTGGCGTAGCTTCCTTTGGGGCAGGGAGTTCTTGACTAAAGGCATTCGGAAGCGTGTGAGGAATGGAATAAATACTCTAATCTTTGGTGACCCTTGGATTCCTAGGGGAAATTCATTTAAAGTAATTACTATCCTAAGGGAGGATGATAAAATGCACCATGTTTCGGATCTATTGTCTAACAATGGTGTCTGGGATATGGATAGAATTCGAGATTTACTATGGCCAGTTGATGCTGAAATTGTCTTGTCTATCCTAGTATGTGCCAACTCCAGAGAAGATCAATGGGTTTGGCATTATTCCAAGGATGGGAATTTTTTGTGAAAAGTGGCTATAATATTTTTCTTAACTCAAGGGTGGAGGAATCACCTTCTAATTTTTATGAAGAGTCCTTTTGGTGGAAGAAAGTCTGGGGCTTGCATGTTCCAGCTAAAATCAAATTGTTTCTTTGGAAAGTGTTTAACAATTTCCTTCCTACTCTGAAAAATCTCTATAACAGAAGAATATATCAGTCTCCCATATGTACCATATGCAGTAATCATGAGGAAAATTTGAGGCATACCTTTTTTAAATGCAAAGAGCTTGTGCAGTTTGGTCTTTTTTGCTCTCGAAGGTCCTTCACTTGATTGGTGAAATTAGTGATATTAAGGATTTGATGCTTATCCTTACCCGCTCTCTTTCCCATTTTGAATTTGATGTTGTTGTGGTTGGCCTTTGGGCTCTATGGATTGATAGAAACAAAACTATTAGAAATGAAGAAACTTCTGATGTGGTGTTTAGATCTGATTGGATTCGAAGCTATCTCTCATAATATCAAGTTGTTCATGTTGTAGATTGTCCTAAAAACGGAAGACCTCCTGAAAAGTCGAGTGAGTCCTTGCGATGGAGAGTTCCAAGCTGTGGTACCTTTAAGCTAAATGTTAATGCTGCATGCTATCCAAACCAAACGAGAATGGGAGTTGGTGCTATTATTCGTGACCACCATGGCATCTGTGTTGTCACAGCTTGGGGGTTTTTTAATCTTGCTTTTGATCCTTTTGCGGCTGAAGTAATCGATAGTATTTTTGGCTTTCGACTTGCTATGGATAGAGGTATTGAGGAAATTTTTGTTGAATTAGACGCAAAGTTGGTGGTAGAGGCTATTGTTGTAGGCAGAAGGAAAAATTCAAAATTTAGAGTCCTGGTGAGTGAAGCTCGTGATTTGCTTGCATCAAAGAATTTTAGAAATATATCTTTTGTGTGTAGAAAGGCTAATGGTGTAGCTGATTCCATAGCCCATTGGGCTTGTAAGGGTGGTTTGTCTTTGGTTTGGGCTAATAACTTTGCCCCTGGTTGGAATATGGGTCAATTAGGGAAATAGCTACTTTAACCAAACTTATTAAATAAATATCTGCTATTGTAGAGAGTTAAAATAAATGTCTAAATCCAATTTTCTAAATTTTTAAATAATTACATATATTGTAATGGACTTTTGTACCCTTGCATTAATTAACTTTTTTAGGAGTTAATTAATTTTATTTTAGATACTTTTAATAAACACCTAAAAATCAAATCTACTCTATTTAAATTTAGATTATCTAATAACCACCAAATCTAATTTTTGTTTTAAAAAATAAGAAGCAAATATCTTTGATAAAAGAATCTTTGAATTTTCAATTCACAATTTAGGAAAATCGGCTACAGATTATTCAAAAACAAAATTTTAAAAAAACTGAAAAAATTATTTCAAGGTTCATTATAGATGCTTACATCCTCTTACATCTTGGAATGTAAATGCAGAATAATGATAGAATAATACTTGAATTAAAACTTGAATAAAAACAAGAAATCAACATACCCGTGCGTGACCTTCCATCTACGTCAATTGTAGTTCGCGGAAGAAAATGTATAAGTATGTACACCTAATACTATGATTGAGAAAATTAAGCCAACGTTCCACCACACATATTCTTCCCAACTAATATACTATACATTTGCATGTATAGTACAATTTTTGTCAGGATGCAACTGTGGTTGTACATGTTGCTTGAAAATCCATTCTACATCCATGTACATCATTATCTTCTTCCATTGTTATTATTTTGCATTTTTTAGATTTGGCTTTGTACTGGAAGACGTTGGATATCTTAGAACTTTTGTACTATACATCCATGTGTGTGCGAGTACAACTTTCTATCCAGATGCAATAGTTTTTGTATGTGCAACTTGAAAAATCATTATACATCCACTATACATCTCTGTCTTGCGAACAAATATCTCATCGGGCAAAGTCGGCTTGGTCAGTGATACGTGTGTGGCACCACGAGTATAAGGTTGCTGCAACGTCGTTGGTTGGAAGGACTCAGCGTTGGAGCGGCTTCTAACTAGACTGAAACATGAAGTGAGGCGCGATTTGAGTCTTCAAGTGTGAAGCATCTTCTAGCGTGGGGTTCTATAGGGATGAATAGACAATTATGCCGAGAATAGATAGGTGTCATTGAATTTCAACTTACGCTAGTGATTGAAGCTGCATAACCAAGAAGATCAGTGTTAGCGAAGAAAAATGGCATGAATCTCAATGAAAGAGAGAATGAGTTTACAAAAAAAAAATAAATAAATAAAAAATCTAATAAGGATTATAAATAATCTCATATTCATTAAGGAAAACAAGTTTGATAATAATAATAATAATAATAATAATAATAAATTAAAAACTTATAAATGCAATTTTTATTTTATTTTTTTCTAACTCCTCAAATATGGAGAAATAATTCTTACGGAATTCCAAATTCTGATAAACACGCGCCAATCAAAACCCACCTAAAAAATTAAGGCGTCAGACAGAACAGTAGGAAGTTGAATCTAGATTTTTTATACACAAGCAAAAACTTACTTTAGCCTTTTTTGGCAACATTAGACCAGTCATTGGCAGTCACACCCGCCCACGAAATCCATCGACTATGTGATTTAAGGCTGGTGATTGGGAGCCCAAAAGTTTGCCATGAAATCCATGGACTATAAGCTTGCTTTACCATTTTGGAAAAATTGAAGAAAATTTTTTTATGAGAGGAATTTGAGATTGTATGTGTGAAAGAAGAGGAGAAAGATGAGAAACTTTAATGGCAGCCAACAGAAAATCTTAAAATTCAGGAATTCTTGATTTGGGGGCAAAACAGGTCATGCTGCACTTAAAATTGATATGAGTAAAGCCTATGATAGAGTAGATTGGGATTTTTTAAAACAATTTATGTATGCCCTAGTTTTACTCATGGTTTTGTTGCTCTGATTATGCATTGTGCAACTTCAGTTACTTACACCTGTAATATTAATGGGAGGCGAAAAGGAAAAATTATTCCCACTCGTGGCCTCCGTCAAGGAGATCCATTATCACCTTATCTTTTCCTTTTTTGTACTGAATGTCTGGCTCGTATTCTAAATTGGATGGAGGAGAAAAGACAGATAACAGGGGTTGAGGTGGCTCGTACAGTGCCTATAATCACTAACCTTTTCTTTGTAGATGACTGTTTACTGTTTTTCAAAGCAAATATAAAGGAAACAAGTAATATTATGGAAGCGTTGTGCCTTTTTTCTCTTATTACTAGACAAGAAATTAATTTTGAGAAATCCGCCATTAGTTTCAGCCCCAATACTGATAAGGTAACTAGTGACATTTTGATTCAGCAGCTTCAGGTTAAACATGTGGATTGCCATTTGAACTATTTAGGCATCCCAGTTTCTTTACCCAATTCAAAAAAAATGTCTTTTAAATTTCTAAAAGACAAAATTTGGAAGATGCTCTTTAAATGGAATCATAAGAACTTTTATGCCGGAGGTAAGGAGGTCCTTATTAAAGCTGTTCTACAAGCTATGTCCATCTACTCTATGAATTGCTTTAGAATTCCTAAATCCATCATTCAGGACTGTCATAGGATTATCTCAAGATTTTGGTGGGGAGATGATGATACAAAGAATCGTATTCACTGGGTTAAATGGAAGAGGGCATGCCCCCCCAAAAAAGAAATGGGGGTCTTGGATTTCGTGATTTAAAATGTTTCAATAAAGCTCTTTTGGCAAAATAAGGCTGGCGCTTGATTACAACTCAAGATTCTCTTTTGGCAAAAGTTCTAAAAGCAAAATATTATCCAGGTAGCTCTTTTCTCGAAGCAGTCAAGATTAATAATAGCTTTTTTACTTGGAAAAGCATCCTGTGGAGTCGGGAGCTTTTATCAAAAGGTTTGCGATGGAGAATCGGTGTTGGCAAACGAGTGCATGTTCTATCTGACAATTAACTTTGTAGATCCCTTACACTAAAACCAATCACCTCTGTTGGAATTAACAAAGATATGAATGTTTCTAACCTTTTGAGACAAGATGGAAGATGGAATGAGGAAAAAATTAGACAACTCTTTTGTCAGGATGATGTAAACCAAATTCTTCGCCTACCAAGACCAAAGTTTGTGGGGGAAGATAAGATCCTTTGGCACTATGAGAAAAATGGCATCTTTACAGTGAAATCAGCCTATTGGCTTGGGATCCAATCGAGGGGAGAGCCTTCTTCGTCCAATGATGACTTCTCGAGAAGTTGGTGGAACTTCTTATGGAATGCAAAAATTCCAAACAAGGTAAAGTTTTTATTTGGCGCCTTTTTAATGATTTTGTTCCTATACAGGTAAATCTTATTAAAAGATGAATGAAGGGAGATGCACTTTATAAGCGTTGCCATATTGAGGAGGAAAATTCCTTTCACGCTTTATGGGATTGCAAGCGAGCAAAGGAGTCTTAGAAGCCTTCCCATTTTTTTCACCTAGGTTTCCCCAACCATGCGATGAATGTCGAGGATTTGCTCTTGTGGTTTTTTTAAATTTTGGACTTTTTGCAAATGGAAGTGTTTTTGATGCTTTGTTGGAGGGTTTGAAACGTCAGAAATCTGGAGCTCCAGAACAAATTTGAAGGCTTTTATAGGCAGAATAATCAAAGACATCTCAATGATTAGGATTATTGTTTGTAGTATATCAAGGATTTTAGAGTTGCGAACCAATTAACGAAGCTGAGCATGGAAAAGCAGAGGACTCCAAGAAGATGGAAGGCGCCTTTACAACATAATTACAAAATAAATGTAGATGCGGTCACCAATGTTAACGAGAATCGAAGTGGGTTAGGCCTCATTACTAGAAATTGGAAGGGCAAAGTTATGTTTGCTATTTCAAAACCAATATTAGGTGTCGTGGATGCAGAGTTTGTGAAAGCTATGGCTATTCATGAAGGTGTGGAGATTGCTTTAACGTTGGGTTTCAAAAGAGTTGAGGTTGAATCTGATGCCTTACGGGTAATACATTTACTTTAAAATCGAGCAATTGATTTTTCAGAGGTGGGGAGAATCGTTGAAGAAACTCTAAGGTTAGCACGCAACTTCGAACACATTGATTTTAAATGGATTGGACGAGATGCTAACAAGTTAGCTCATAATCTGGCGCTCAAAGAACATTAATGGATGGAAGAGTTACCAGATTTTTGTGGAAATTATTATTCAAATGAATTAGTGAAGAGTCTACCCACCTGTTCGGGAGATTCTAATTCGGTGTAATTGCTATTTTCTTTTCTTTCTCAAAAAAAAAAAAGAAAAAGAAAAATAAAAACATCAAACGATTTATTTAATTTATGAATAAGAACATTATTAAAATTGAAAAAAAAAAAACTGAAAACCGGGAATAGAAGAAAATGGCAGCGATAATTTGATTGGAATAAGCGCAGTAGTAATTTTGTTTGAGGGTAGAATAGGAATAAACAGAATTGTATTTTAATTAAAAAAAAAAAAGAGAAAAAGTTGTAATTATTATAAATTTTGTCCATATTTGTAAATATTTTGTTAAATTAGACTATTGATTAGAATTTCCCAAAAAATTTTGAATGGCCCAAGTATTAAATGGGCTGCAGCCTTGTGTAAATGGGCCGAAAGAAGGCCCATCAGGTGGTGCGGCCCAGTTGAGGCCTGTATATCCCCTCTCTGGCTCATCTCCCATTTCTGCAATTCCAGTCTCACCGAAAAAGAAACAAAACAGTGTTAAAAAATCAACGATAGTTTTCAATGGCGACAATGGAGGTTGACACCAAGGTACCGGCGGCTGGACTGGAAGAGACGTGCTCCGCCAAGCCGGCGGCGAAGCAAGCCGAAGGTCTTCGGCACTATTATCTTCAACACATTCAGGACCTCCAGCTTCAGCTCCGCCTCAAAACTCACAATCTCAATCGTCTCGAAGCTCAGCGAAACGACCTCAACTCTAGAGGTAACACTCATTAGTTTAACGGAATTGTTTTCTCCAGTTCTAGGGTTTGGGATTTTAAAAGAACTTTCGATGGATCGGCTTTGCCTTGTCAGATCATGAATTATATAGTTTGTCTTTTCGTTTGGTGAATTTTGCTTTCTTGAGCCTGGAGTGCTATGCTTCGATTGTTTTCAATGTTTCTTGAAACTTCGGTTATGTGAATTAAGAAACTCATCATTTCCTTTCAGTCCGTTTATAAAAACTAGGGTTCTTGATGCTTTTGAAGATGGATATGGTAATTATTTTCTTTGTTTTGCGACGTAGAAATGTGAAATAGTTAATGAAGTCTTCCTGATAACGTAAGTTTTGTGTTGGATTGGATATCAGTACCTTTTGGCAAAGCATTGTTGATCAGTGAGATGATTTGGGATTATATTGTGATGTTTCTTTAGCACTTGACTCACATTTGATATAACTATTTTTGCTGGTTGAAATTGTGTAGTGAGGTTGCTTCGTGAAGAACTTCAGCTGCTTCAGGAACCTGGATCGTATGTTGGCGAAGTGGTCAAAGTCATGGGGAAGAATAAGGTTTTGGTGAAGGTGAGTGATTATAGGAAAGTAATGTCTGCTTTTCCTGAATATGTAACCATCTGTTCCATTCATATTTTGGTGTATATCTTCTGTTCCATGCTATCTTTATTAATTACAAAGTGGATATACAGGTGGAAAATTTATTGTAAGAAGTGTCAATCAGAAGGGTTTTTCATTGTAGAGCATTTTCACACAACTGGTTACGATAATTAATATTTATTGTGAAAGAAGACACAAATGGATCTCGTCTAAGCAAAATCTTGTTTGTTATGCATGAAAATATAAGGGGTTTGTTTTTTAAAACAAAATTTTAGGTTTTATCCTCTTAGTTTATATCATCCTTGAGAAGGGAAATTTAGTTTCACATTTGTAATATTCATTCATTCATCAATGAAGGTTACTGTTTCCTACCAAAAAAAAAAAGTTTCACATTTGGCTTCTATTTTTTTTTTTTCCAATAACCACAGTATAATGTTTTGCTCCATGTCGAGGATCACATCAAGCTTGCAGAGTGATTTCTCCGTGTCTAGAATTTATAGCTTTAAGTATACATAGAGTATGGATACGACATTTCTTTCTCAACTTCTTGCTTTTTATTTACAGGTGCATCCAGAAGGGAAATATGTTGTAGATATAGACAAAAGCATTGATATCACAAAAATCACCCCATCAACTAGGGTTGCTCTTCGAAATGACAGCTATGTTCTTCATTTAGTTTTGCCAAGCAAAGTAGATCCGTTGGTGAATCTTATGAAAGTTGAAAAGGTTCCTGATTCTACATATGACATGATTGGTGGTCTTGATCAACAAATTAAGGAGATGAAAGAGGTATCTTTCATTTGTTTGCATTTTGATTACCTTCATTGCTTGTAGGATGCCAATCAATTCTATTGTGAACTTATGTTTGAAACCTGAATTGTTGTTTCATATTTAACTATTTAAGTCTTCCTCAGGTCATTGAGCTTCCCATCAAACATCCAGAATTATTTGAAAGTCTTGGAATAGCTCAACCAAAGGTCGTATTCTAATGTGGATCATGAGCTGCTGCTAATTTCTGATTACTTTTTTCCTGTAATCTCACTCTTTTTTCTTAAATCGTGGGTAGGGTGTCTTGCTATATGGGCCTCCTGGTACTGGGAAAACACTATTGGCTCGAGCAGTAGCACATCACACTGATTGTACTTTCATTAGGGTTTCTGGTTCTGAGTTGGTACAGAAATACATTGGAGAAGGTTCTAGAATGGTTAGAGAACTTTTTGTTATGGCCAGGTCTGTTTCAAATTTCTTTTAGTATTTGTTTTCAATATTGAATGGTTTCGATTTGGATTAAGGTTTTCCTCTAACATTGATTTTCTTTCTGAGACATACCCCAACTGCCGATGGTCTGTTTGAGGCAATGGTTGAGTTATTATAACCGGGGGAAGTTATAATAAACGGTATTTGGGGTGCATGTTATTATAACATGAGTTATAAGTTTATAACATGGCTGAGTGTTATTATAGAGGGGTTATAGATTAAACCACCCGTTATTATAATTGGTGGCTCAAACACGAGTTGATTATAACTCAACCTAACCCACCCTTAAATGGAAGTGGCCAAGCGCCCCTGGAAAATAGGTAAATAAATAAATAAAGCAATATTTTGATAATCATCCTTGCTGTCAATGGAGAATCCTTATTTATATTCAGCCTTTTTCTTAGAAATAGGCTAATAGGAAGAACTTAATTTATTGACCTCATCTATTTTGTCACTTTATGCTTCTCTTCCGATTTTAATACCTTTCTGCAGGGAACATGCTCCATCAATCATTTTCATGGATGAAATTGATAGTATCGGATCAGCTCGTATGGAATCTGGTACTGGTAATAGTGATAGTGAGGTGCAGAGAACTATGCTGGAACTTCTTAACCAACTGGACGGATTTGAAGCATCAAACAAGATCAAGGTTTGTGTTGTCGAAGTTCTAGAATTTGTTTAAAGAATGAAAAATTAGAGAAATATTATGCTTGTTGATTTGGTGTTCTAACTACCCGAGTATTGACAGGTTTTGATGGCTACGAATCGGATTGATATTCTTGATCAAGCTCTTCTAAGACCCGGACGAATTGATAGGAAAATTGAGTTCCCAAATCCTAATGGGGAGGTACATAACAAATATTAAACATCCTGATTCCTGAGCCAATCAGCAGTTTGCTGTCTTACTTTCTGAATGTTACTTCTTTTCAGTGTTATAATTGATTTCTGAAAACCTTATGGTTGAGTATATCCAATTGGTTTGTTCATTAACAATATTAAGGCCAAAGAAAATAAATTGAAGAGTAGTGTTCAAAATCCTTAACAATTCAGTGTGCTTCTTGGATACTTGGGCCCAACATTTTTTCTTTTCTATTAGGAGAGACATCAGGGACAGTAAAAAGTTGGCTCGTCCACATTTAAAAATGAGTTAATTGTTGATGTGTTAATATGGACCAAAACAACACAAGCCTATAAAGTGGGACCACCCCCTACTCACAGATTTGCAAAGGGAGATCTTAGCCTTTGTAAATATGGTGTTGCAGCGCGTCCTCTTATTTATTTTTTAAATAATATATGAATCAGAAATATAGTTTATATTTCTTTATATGATGAAGGTCAGATATATTTTAGTCTAATGCGAACTCAAAATTTCAAAACAATATTAAAATTCAGGTTTCTTTATAAGAAAAATATTGAAATACAGATTGTTTAATAGTTAATATTAAGTTTCTTTGAATATGATAACATTTATATTCCATTTCTGCAATGCAGTCTCGTTTTGATATCTTGAAAATACATTCAAGAAGAATGAATTTAATGCGGGGGATTGATTTGAAGAAGATTGCTGAGAAGATGAACGGTGCATCTGGTGCCGAACTCAAGGTCAGTTATCGATTTCTACACGAAGCTCTTGTTTCTTTCCTTCAGGTATCCAACAACTACCAATTGGTTTATTTTCAGGCCGTTTGCACAGAAGCTGGAATGTTTGCTCTAAGGGAAAGAAGGGTTCATGTGACACAGGAAGATTTCGAGATGGCAGTTGGGAAGGTAATGAAGAAGGATACAGATAAGAACATGTCGCTGCGGAAGCTCTGGAAGTAGATTGATTAATACTCTGCAATGCTTGCTGCTCACAAATTAAACATTTAAAGCAAGACCGACACGCATTTGACGACATTCCAACCATGTTGGAAATTAAAGGACGGTGTTTGCAGTCGGAACTATTCAAGAGACACTTCCCTCCATGTAAGTTTCTCATTTCTTTAAGCCCTTGCACTCAAAACCGCGTCTCCCTACACTTTGAAAAGTAAAATACTCTGGAGGACCACCATGGCTGTTGTCTGTCTTATACGTCAAATTGTGGGACACTTTTGTTCTGAAGTGCATTTATGCTTTCTTGTCGACATTCGTTTATTTTCTGGCTCAAACTTCATACGTTGTATTGTTATTTTTGGATATTTCCGTGTCGGCTCAGCTTATACACTTCAAAAAAAAAAAAAAAAAAAAAAATGATAGAAAATTAATTCTCAAGTAGATGATGACTCTAGAGTGAACTTTTTTGTCAATATTCTTATGTGTCTAAGTGAGCTTACATGTAGTTGCACCTCTACTATTTTCATGAGATATGTTAGGCTTTACTACATTTGGATGTAAAGAAAATCTTAAAGAGTTATTTTTTAGGCAGGTGGGCAACATGAATTAAACTCGTTACTTCTGAGATTTCGACGACCTAACCGTAATTTTCACTTAACACTATATTATTTTAAAGCTTTATTTGACCGTTGTGACGACCCACTATGATGGTTGCATTTTGTCTTTTCTAAAGAAACAATATACCTTCAAACTTCATACGTTTTAATTGTTGGATATCTCCGTTTGAGAATGCCTTCGTTGACGTAGTCAAATTATGCATTCAAGTTATTTTCAAAAAAAAATTTTTAAAAAAATTATGCATTCAAGTTATGGGTGGTATTTTTGTAAAGATAATTATCATTATATGTAAGGTGCATGTGGGAAGTTCGGGAAAAAAAGGGTTTTCATTAGGCAACTTGTTTCAAATGACAATTTTCTTGGATTTTATAAAATTCAAGAAATGAAGAAAAATGAGTAATATTTTTACCTAAACAGAAGGCGAAAATTTATACATCTTATCAAAAAATTTAATTTGGATCGTATATTGTCTGTTTTGGTTTAATTTTGATCTTATATTGTATGTCTTGGTCTCTCTGTTCGAGCCAACTTAAATATAACTCATTATATTTATTGGACAATTGTTATTGTTTCTAAAATAAAAATTTAATCTTTTTTTAAATTGTGTTTATAGACCTGACAATTTATGATATGAGAAGTTGCTACGGCATTGAGAGTGCTTCCTATCATCAGTGATGTCACTATCATTCTAAGGCTCTGACCCTTGAGTCTTCTTCTTTTGATGTAAATTTGATTTTTAAAATAAAGTAAAAAAAAAAAAAAATAATAATAAATAATTTACACTAAGACTAAAAGTGAGAGGTAAAAATATTCAATTTTAAAATATATGGATTAAATTAACCTTTAACAAATAGGGTAAAATATCATTTTGATCTTAAAACTTTTGTTTCTTATGTTCAAGAGTTTTATTTTAGTTAGTGAACTTTGAGATTTATTTTATTTTAATTTCTAAACTTTCAAAAGTCTAATATTAATCGTTTTACATAAATAATAATAATAATAATAATGAAATTCAAAAATTTATAGAAAAAATGGAACTAAAATTAGAATTTTAAAAATTTAGGGATTAAAATATAATAAATTCTGAGTGTACACGGGTTAGGTTGGTTCGGGTTGAGGAGAATTTTTGAACCAACCCAAAAATTTAGATTGGTCATTTTTTCAACTCATTTATAGAAATAACCCAACCCTTTATTTTTGGGTTAGGTTACATCGATTTAAATTAGAGATGAAAAGAAAGAAGTGGAAATTTTAAAAAATGTGAAGAATTCGGAAAATTTTGAAGGAAATGTACATACTAATAAGATAAATATAGATGAATATTTTGTTTAAATAATAAATCTAGATTAACGTTAATCAATTAGAGGATGAACGGATAAAAAAGTTAACTTAATCTAAGATTTTAATTCCATCAGTAGAACAGAAGAAAACAATTCGGAAGAAATGAAAAAGAAAATGAAAGAAAGTTGAAATAGCGACAAAGGAAGAAGAGATAAAACGACACGTGGCAGATAACTAGTGAGAAACAGGGAAAAAAATGTTTAAAAGGCGCACAAATGTTATACTTCGAACCCCGTAGTCTAAACTTTTTAACGAAATTAGTACTCCAACGCTCTATTACACACTCTTTAAAGGTGAAATGCATTTAAAATAAATATATCGGTTCGGTTCAGTCAACCGGAGAACGAATCAAAAAGTTCGGTTCTCCTAAACCTCAATCAATCCCAACTCGAAAAAAAAACAATTCTTATATTTTTAGTTGGATTATTCGGATTATCGGTTCATTTGTACACCCCTGGACAAATATCATGGTTCAAATGGAATTTGATTACAAATTTGGTTTGAAAAATTAAATTTTAGTTTTTATAATCTTAATTTAATATTCATAATTTTAAAAGTTGATATTTAGTTTAAGTGTATATAGTTTGAAAAAAAAATAATAGTGATGCCCATAATCTAAAACAAAAAAAGATGTATACAGAAATGGAGTATGTGTATGAGCTTTGATTCATAGTTTGAAACTCTATGTTACAACCAACCTATTATTGTAAATGGAAATTATAAAAACTACTAGCAACCCAGTACTTCACTTTGAGCAGTCAACATTTTCCAATCTTTATATAACATACCCACAAAAATATAAATAACGAAAGTGAGCTTAGCTCAATAATAATTGACATGTATCCCATTCAAATCTCTTAATTCACCAATATTATTATTGAACTAAAAAAATAAGAGACAGAGTAATAATGGAAAAAGAAAGCAGGAATTGATTGGAATAATTGATGTTGAGGAACTAACAATACTCTAATACAGAGTTTTAGTTTTTATTTTATGAAAAAGAAAAGGTGAAACATAGACAGGATGATATGCATCCTCATCTCACCCTGATGTGAAATATAATTCATTGGAAAATATCAAATAAAGAAAAGAGAAAGGAAGGTAACAAAAAAGAGGTTTTGAGTGAGGGGTTATCTTGGCAGCGGTTGTTCACTACTTGCTCTCTGCATCGTAGATATCAGTTCTGTAGAACATCATCCATACGTCAAGGAAAACTCAACTTACAACACACACACACACACACAATATAATATAAATGAACAAAAATGCAAAACAACACTCAACCAACGCTCAAGCCATTGTGGATTGGCGTAGAGGTTAAAAAGACCTGCATTGAAGATTTAAGAAGTTATATGTTCAATCTATGTTGATCACTTACCTAGAAAATACTTTTCTTCATGTTTTTTTTTTACATCTAAATGTTGTAGGGTTAGACGGTATGTCTCGTGAGAATATTCAAGATGCACGTAAGCTGATCCGGACATTCATGAATATCCAAAAGAAAAATACTAAACCACGTTAACTATCCCTTTATCACCTTTTTCAAATTTCTAATTTTTTCATTTTCATAATGTTTAACACTTTGGACCCAAGATTCGAAATCTGGATTTGGCACCTAATGACTAACACTTTCGGCCTACTCTTATACTTGGCCACATCACCATACTAGTTTAAGCAGCTTCCAAGAGTGAAGGCTTCCCGCCAACCAAGTAGAGTTACATAAGCTTAACGGTTCTATAACTCATTCATTTGCATGATCCAAATAGATTACATAAACTCAAAACTTCCAAACCTTAAACTTCATCGATGTGTTTGTTCAACTCGCGAGCCAAACATTTCCTAAGGGCATTCACAGCCTAAAGCTAACACAAGTGAGTTTGGTCTTGCCATCTCAGTTATAAAGTGGAGATGAGATTATTTCTATTTGACCAAGTAGAACAAACTATAACCATGATTGGAAAAAGAGTCCTCTCCTCCTAACACCTCCTTATACAACAAGCCCAAACATGAAAAGAAGGGAGAGGAATTAAATCAAGGGGCAGTATTCATACAGTGCAAACTACATAATGTCGTTGAGAACAGTTTCACAACAAGCAAGGACTGATGCTCGAAATTTTACAAGCATTTCCACGGAACTCGTTGCCTAATGAGTTTGTAAGAACCAAATGTGCAAGGCTCCAAATAATCCTTTTCTAGAACTCAAACGTGAGGGATTTCAGTCAAATTTGCAAGCAAGATTCTCTCGTGAATTTGGGATGACTTTTGGCTATAAAATTACAACTAAATGTCTTTGGTAGAGAGACCTTGTCCTTAGCGTACTGGATACAAGATGTTGCTCTTTGACAAGAAGAAACTACCATGGAAATCGCAAGCTTATCTTAAAAATGCCTACAGAGTATAGACACGTCTCAAGAGCTATCACTTAAGTCTAGAGTCCCTATACAATCATTCCTACACTTAAAATTCAGAACCCAAAAATTGACAAGGCTAGACCTCCCTTTTTTTTTGACCATTAAATTCTATTTTTTAGTTCGACGACAATTGGGGGTGAGTAATTCAAACTCATTACCTTTTGATTGGAAGCAAGTACTTTATGCTAGTTTGAGCTATGCTAGCCACTAATGACTTGATCAATTCAGCTATACGATAACAAAGTTTCAAGTTCGAATGCACAACTCAACAAAACCAAGCAATAAAAGCACTATTCTAAAGAATATAAATGTTCATCTAATATGAAATGTTGGGGCAAACGCAAACCACAAGAATTCTGAGACAAGAAAGTAAATTCCAAGAAACAGCAGATGTAGATCAACAACAAACAAACCGAGAAACATCAAACAATGAAATCCCAAGATTCATTATGAAAAGAGCAATGATCAAAGCAAATGCACGAGTTAAAAGGATACACCAGGTAAAAGCCATGGACAAAAGCACCAGCCAAAACCGCCGTGAAAAGCCGATCTCTCACAACAGGGTTCTTCCGCAGAGCAATTCTAACTGAAAAAAAAAAAAAAAAAAAAAAATCAATCGAACCAATTAAGAATCTAATTCGAAGGAACCCCAGGTGGGAAATAATCACCAGGGCTCGAAAGAAAAGCGACACCCAGAAAATTAAACGTACTGAGAGGAAGAGCAGGGGCATAAATGAGAGGAACCAAGAACTTGAATGGGGCTGATTGCTTCTTCCGAACAGCCGCCTCCCTTTTGAGGATCAAACAATGAGAAATTTTCAAATTGAATCGAACATCTATAAAGAAAAAGAGAAGGGATTTTCCAAAACTAACCGAGAAGTGGGATCGTATGGCGAGGCCATGGCGGAGGAGGATGATCAACGGCGGCGGGCGGCGGCGGGCTACTGCAAAATCAGCTTCTGCCGCTGGAATGGAATGTGGTAATTCGACAAACCTCTCTGTTTTTTGTCAATGCAACACGCTTCAAAAAAAACAAAAAATTCATTTATTGATTTTTTTTTTTAGTTTCTTAAAAAAAAATTTGTTAAAATGCTTTTTAACAAATCAAGTTTTGAAAAATTTAATTGGTAGAACTTGTGTTTTACCCAAGAACCGAGAGGAATCAAATCCCTCCCCTCAAATTCTTCCAAACTAAAAAAAAGAAAAACCATCGAATTGGATCAAGCTTGTAAGTAATTATTAAATAATATGAGTTTTTATCTTAAAATTAATAGATAATAAGAAAGTAATCATATATTTTATTAAGATGCTGAAACTTCTCACTTTTCCTATGTGAACAAAATAAATATCTCCAACATTTATTTTAGGTTCTGTACATTATTTAAATCAATAAAAAAAAAATACAGAAAAACAATCAAATTGAGGAAATTGCAACATTTTTTTTTTCAGATTTAAATTGTAAACGTTTTCTAACAAGAGTTGGATCAATTGGCACGAGTAAGAGATTATGAATTTAAATTTGCACCATTTCATTTAATATCGTTTTATCATTTCGAAAATAGTATGATCTTATACTAAGCATGGTAAAAGTAGGAGTGAAAAAATAATGATAACTTTACTAACAATAGGGATAGCTACTTATCAAAACTGTGTTCATTTTATATAGGAAAATTGTAGTAGATAATCTGTTTCTAAAAAAAATTTATAAATATAGTCAAATTTACTTATTTGCAACCATATTTTTTCTTTTTTTTAATTTTAAATAATAAATTACTATTTACTATTTTACCCTTCCTTTAATGATAAATATTATTTTTTCCATACTTATTATTTCTAAATACGTTTTTTGTTTGCTACTTCACCCAAACGATTTTTGGCAAATTGATATTCGATCTGTGGGAGGCTTTCCCTCGATTTTTTTTTTTTTTTTTGGCATTTCACTCAATTTTCAAACCTAACTTCGTCTGCTTCATTCTTGGGGCAATTTTCTGGCCACTTCATATTCTTCTTCTTTTTCGGGCATTTTTCTTTCAATTTCTTTGTCGATTCCAACAATTTCTTCGATTTTTTTACTTGATTTCTCTTCTAATTTTTCGTTTTTTTTCATTCTAACGCAATTTTCCTTTAAGGTTCTTGTGTCAAGTTTTGTTATTGTCATTCCTCTCACATTCACAATAGTGGATGACAAAAACAACTCGAAACCCTAATTTTTTATGTGTAGAAGTTGAAAAAAAATGGTATTAATTTTAAATATATTGTATTATTGAAAATACCGTATTAATTTAAAAAATATCATATTAATTTAAAAAATACCATATTAATTTAAAATATATTGTATTAATTTAAAATATATTGTATTAATTTAAAAAATACCATATTAATTTAAAATATATTGTATTAATTTAAAATATATTGTATTAATTTAAAAAAATATATATTGTATTATTATAGAAAAAAAAACATTATAAAAATTATGTATTAATTATAATAAAATATTGTATTAATTATAATGAAATATTGTTTTTTTTAATCAATAATGAAATATTGTATTAAACCTTATTATTAATATTGATATTATTAATAAATATTCATATGTGAGATAAATACTTATAAATAAAAAAGATATTTTAGTTGTGAAACACGTTACTATTTTTTATTTGAAATCAGACTTTATTTATTAATACACGATACTCACTTTATTGATTAATACATATTAAAGATTTTAGGTATATGACAAAATCAAACAACTACTAAATAATTTTTTTTATAAAAAAAAACCTCTATTAACTCAACCACTTGAGAGGCGGGAATTTTGATTCTTGAATGGTGTAATTATATCATTATAACGGACGTTGGAAAAGTCAGGCATTAATGAATAAGGGTATTTGTGTCTTTTGGTTATAGAAGGAAGGAAAAATTATACAAACCACTCCTTAAATATTGCGTTTATAACAATTAAATCCTTAAACTTTAAATTTAAACAATTACCTCTCTTAAAATTTGGTAAGTGTTGCAATTAACTCATTGAATTAAAATTAAGAGATTCTTACATGTGTGGGTTTCTTTTTAATTAATAAAAAAAAAACCACTTTACTATTTTTCCTGTTATTGAAGGAGGCCTGGATTGGGAAGTGAAGATTTGAAGGAAACAAGCTGCTGGGCACATAAATGGTTTAGGGTTTGAAGACCGCCATTAGAGAGAGAGAGCTCAGTAGCTCTGGTTTTAGAGAGAGAAAGAAAAGGGCTTTGGTTTTGGGTGATTAGAGAGAGAATGAAAAATGGGATCAAACATATATAACAGGATTAAGTTTGTTTGGGTTGATTAATAGAAACAATTTTATTAAAATAAGAAGCTGTTATTTCAGTAATAAAGAAAAATAGTAAAGTAGTTTTTTTATTAATTAGAAAGAAATAAAAATACATACGACAAATTTACCCTTTTCATATATGTGAAAATCTTTCAATTTTAACTCAAGATGGTTAATTGCAAGACTTATCAAACTTTAAGAGAAATAATTGCTCAAATTAAACGCTTAAGGACTTAATTGTTACAAATATCATACTTTAGGGGAAGATTGTGCAATTTTTCCTAAAAGGAAACTGCAATTCAAATTCGGTGGACTAGTTTTGCTAATTTTTTTGAAGATGAATATTTTTGTAGTTTCTTTATTTACTCTAGTCTTGCATGAAGCCTTTTTATATAACAAAAAAAAAAAGAGGAAATTGTAGTTAATGTCTACGTTTCATATACTTATTAGAAAAATGTCTCTCACACACTTCAACATATCAATCATCATAATTTTAAGTAGAGGGACGCATCATGTGAATTGAATACATTTTGTTTATCTTATTTTAAGTCAGTAGTACAATTTAATATCATTCATTTAGGAGAGATTATGAAGAAAATATATCGCAACCATCAATAGAGATTTTTAAATGTTAAAAATTTACTGCTTATATTTTAAGCATTATTGAAAAAATTTACCACTTTTTGTTGCTTATAGGATTCTTGACTTGGGGAGGGGTTTAACACTACAAGAACACATGCAAGAGGTTTTGAAAGATCAAGCTAGGCTTTTTCAATTTCAGAGGCTTTTTTAAAAAAAAAAAAAAAAAAAAAATCACTTTAGTTGAGGTTTAATTGTATTCACAATAAACCAAGGGGCATGCATGCATGGGCTTAGCATGTGTACACCAAACAAACAATCCCCATAACATATAGTTGATGATAAACAATCCTCACAACATAGTTGATAATATGTTGATGGAACACAATTATCAGGAAATGCAGGTTTGTACTCTAAATCCTTTTTTTTTTTTAATTTTATATTCATTCACCATTAAGAGTGTGTATCGTACAAAGTCATCTAAATTTAAAAACTTTAAATATTAACGCTCAATATCTTTTTCTTCAATTTTAAAAAAACCAAAATTAATTGTCTATGAGTTTGCAGTTAGATTTACAGGTTTTGGAGATGAAGAAGATGATGGAGAAAGGCTCTGATAAATTTTGGGAGAGAAATTCTGAGACCATTGATGCAAAAGTCAAGGTTACACGTTGTTTGGACCAATAAAAAATTGCCATGTAAGCATAATTATGTTGAGAATAAAATCCATAGACTTCATTTTTTATCAGCTCTGTTTACGAAATTGTTATATAAGTTGAGGATTTGGTGGATTGTGGTTACAAATCTATTTTTAATTTTTAATTTTTTTAAAAAAAATCTTCACAATGAGTAGGATTATAATAGTCAAATTTATTTTTCTTAATTCATAATTTTAAATCTAAAATAAAATTTAGTCATAAATTTAAACTCAAAGACATTCCCCTAATTAGTTTCTTAATTTTAGACATTTTCTAAATTGTCCCATATCAAATTAAGAACTATACCAAAAAGTTGTCCTTTGGTCTAAAGTCCAAATTATGAAATGGCCCAAAAGTTCAAACATTCTATATGATCCGAAGTGGTGATGCGCCACTTTGGGCTGGGCCTTTTTGACCCATGATTTTTTTTAAGAAAATAAATTTCAATAAATTTTTTTATACAACAAAAGAGAAGATTCATAATTTCAATCAACGAAAATTTGTAAGATTAAGCAAATTTAGAAAATAATTAAAAATAAAATTATTTTAAAAAATTAACAAATATAACTATTGATATTGATGGATATCGTCACATACTTTTTATAATACTATATTGATAATACATAATATTATATTAATGTGTCAATAAGAAAAATAGTTCAACCGGATCAATTTATACCATTAAACTATATTCATTTAATTTATTATTATTTTTACCAACCAATTAAGAGATCATGTGTAAATCTTCCACCACAACTTTTTTTTTTCCTTTTCGGCTCTAATTAAGAATAGAGAGAATTGAACTCATAAAATTCTTTGGTAATGAAAATACATTAATACCATTAAATTAGGACTCTTGTTGGCAGCAAATTATTATTGAACTAAAAAAAATATTTGAGAGTAAAAGTTTTTTTAGTACAAATTTAGGGGAGGGGACCAACTAAGAGTAAAAAAATTTAAATCTAGAACTTTTTAATTATAAATACATATTTTATGTTAGTTGAATGATCATTTTATTCGTTAGACATGGTTATCAATAAAGAATAATTGAAATCCAAAGTGTCAAATTAAATACGATCAGTAAAACCTTACACAACCGAGGTCCCCAAGAGGTAGCCCGACAGTTGAGGGTAAGGACTTCAAGGCATACTTTCTTGAGAGATTTCTGGTTAGAGGTCACTGGAAAATGCTTAAACTAGAATATCTTTCGAAGTAAGCCGACAGTCTAGAAACATGCTAGTGGTGTCCCAAGTATAAGGAGTGAAGCTCCAATTTTCCGATTTAAAAAAAAAACCTTATACAACCGAGACAAAATATTATAAACTTCATGCATTCCTACCACAAAAACAAAACATTGTATTATAAAATTTATTCACAAATAACTCAAACTTTTATATCACTCTCACTAAATTCATTAATGCTTTGTAAGACATAAAAGATAGATAGTCTATTCATTTTTTATAGTGGCAGAATGCTACCTGGCAAAAAGAGATCAAGCCAATAAAATCTACTCAAACAATCTATTTAATCTAAATAATTCACGCTCATTTAATTTACTCTTTACTCTTTAACTTGTCAAAAAAAAAAAAAAAAAAAAAATTTACTCTTTAAAATGTCAAATTAAATACTGAACCGATCTATTGGTCGATTTTTTTTTATCTTGAACCTGTATTACACTTAAAAGCATATTGGTGCGGTACGAACCCTGAACCATACATGAGACAAGTTTTTGCTTCATACACCACGAGAATCACTATCATTTAATTATACTTTCTAACTTATTTGTTTCATTGTTTGGTGGTAATCAAGTATATCATTATAATTACGAGTTTTATTTTGAAAATCGATATGTAACTGTCATTTAATTGAAAGTACTAGAATGGTAAGGTTTGTAATCCTCTTCCTCCAATTTGTCCTTAAAAAAAAACTCTTATATTACTATATTTAGTTTAATTTATTCAAACCAAGTTAAAAATATCCACTAGTATTTCTGAAAAATTATAAATATATTAACAAATCAAGTTAACCAATAAATATACATTTTAGAAATAAGTGTAAATGTTTTATTATAAATATTAGATTCATATTAAAAGACATTTGGTTAACACTTTTATCATATTTAATTTTTGTATGATATATTGTGGAAATGTGAATTCACCTCTAATGTGAATATTGAATTCGTGAATGACATATCTACATTTATACCTTTAAAGTCAAACTTATTAAACACAAAATTAAAAGTTTATGAACCTTATTAAACATTGTTTAAAATCCGAAGATCTTTTAGCACAATTGAAAGTTCATAAACTATACTTATAATTCAACGGTATCGAAAAGAGACATCAAAAGCGAAGTATCGTAAGAAGATGGCACATAGGCTTGGCAGTGAAGGTCCCCAATCTGCCATTAATGGCGGACAGAGAGTTTAAAATAGAGAGGAAAGAAAGCCAACTACTCAAACCATACAAAATTTATGAACAAACAAACATATAACATAACCAAATTAAAAACCTAGCCACGTGCCACTCACGTGAACCCCACATGGTTATGAATAAGATAATCGATCTAGAATGTGCTTTTAAAATCGTTCGTCCTACAACTATCATAAATTGACTTAATGATTAAAATAGTCTTAAAAAATTATAAATTTGTTTTTGAAAATTTTCATGGCAATAAAATAACAAGGTCTGATGGTTGTTTCCTAAAACTAGTTGAATTACACATTTAATATGAATCTTGGTAAGTTGTTATTTTCTATTTCAATTTTAAATTTTCTAATTAATTTAAATGTTATGGCCCTGTTTGATAACTATTTAGGGTTTTTTTTTTGTTCTTAAAATTTAAGCCTATAACAACTAGTTTATCATATATTTTTTCTTACTTGAATATTTACATCTCACCTATATTTGTAAACAAAAATTTGGAAGCAAAAAAAAGTAGCTTCTAAAAGCTTGTTTTTGTTTTTGATAAATTGGTTAGTATTCACATACTTTCTCAAGAAAAGATGGACACATTGTAGGAAATGTAGAACACATTGTAGAAAATTTAAGTAAAAAATAGGTTTAAATTTCAAAAACCTAAAACTAAAAACTAAATGGTTATCAAACGGGGCCTATATTTTTCAATTTTAGTTAGTATTGAATTCTCTATGTATAAATACATTTCCACAATAGGGATAAAAGTTGAGTCATTATCAAGTAGTACACATGAATTGATCCAACATCACAAATATTAAAATGGTTATACTAATACTTTTCCACTTTGTTTTTGGGTCTCTCACTTACTCTCCAAATCACCCAACAATGGCTCCCCCCACCCTTATTTGTCATCTTCTTTGGCCCTTCAAAAGGACCAATTTTCTCTCTCTTTGTTTTCATTTATTATAGGACTTGTCCTTGTCGCTGTCGGCTTCTACCCCATGTCCCAAAGCTTCTAGTTTTTTGGGTTATGTCCACTAAATCATCGGACATCTTTGGTTTAATAAGAAAAGATCCAATTCAAATGCTTGGGGATGCCACCAAAAAACCTTCTACTTATTTGAGGGACGTGATCTAATAAACTATACTATAAGGAACAAGACGAGAGGAATTGCTCGAAAGAAATGAAAGAATGATAGTATATGTATGCGAAAAACGACAAAATACAAAACCGGCCTTTAAACTCAAGACGCATTGGGACCATATAAAAAATTTATAGAAAGAATAAAGAATAAGAACGAAACCATTCCAATAATAAATCACATGTCGAACGACGCACATCCCCCCTCAAACGAGAGGGTGACGCATGCACATCGAGTTTAACTCGCATTGCAGTGAAGCTATTTTTGGAGAGAGCTTTCAAGACACTATATTCTACAAAATATTTGAAGGATACATATTAAACATTCTTCCTGAAAAATCTTGTTGTAGACGCAGTGAATTTTGAGATGAACATGTTTACTATAAGAATGAAACAATAGGTTTGCAGCTATGGAGAGTGTGCACTCTTGTTATTGCACCAAATGAGAAGCATAGAGGAACATGACATACAAATATTAGTAAGTAGAATGCATGTACCCATGAGATTTCATCATCGGTTTAAGCCAAAGAACGGATACATGAATTCTATGTCGAAACTAGCAACAACACATGTTATTTCTTTGATGACCATGAAACTAGATAATTTTCAAGGAAAATACCACGAGCAACTATTGCACTCTATCATCACACAAGAAGTCTAGTTGACATCAATATAGTTAATGAAAAAAATACCCTTTAACGTAGACAGAAGTAGCTCATATTCCATTGCTCCCTTTAGGTATCGAAGAACCCTTTTAATATCATATATTGTTTAGTCGTTGGAACTTGAAGAAACTAGCTAAGGTTATTGATTATGAGATATATTAGATCTCGTGTGAGTAAGATACTATAGGCCGCCTATACACTTATGTATTTGATTGGAATAGGCATCACAACTTCTTCAAAAGTGTAAGATCTAGATTCGAAAAACAAAAACAATAAACACAAATAACAATCACGCAAGCTTTTTGCTTCGGGATTGGAGAGACAATGCACACAACAATTTCTCTAAAACACTCTCATTTATTTCTCAATTAAACTTTCTCTATAATTCTCTACACAACTTTTCCTCTCTTCACTCTCTTTTGCTCTACGATTGTCTCTACAATTCACAATGAAGAAACACTCTATTTATAGCCTATTACAAACTTGGTCTCCAAGTTCTTACCAAAAAAGGCTTCCCCCTAATTCCTAAATTAATTAGCTCATAAATTGACAACCCATTAATTTCGTAATTGTCTACCCACTAATTTCCTCAATTAACAATTATTCCAAATACATGAAATTATATTTAAGTTTATTCCAACAAAATTCTTTCATAAACTTAAATGCTTCTTCTATCCGCCATGCCAAACATCTTCTTGAATTTCTCAAACAATACTTTTGGCAACGACTTTAACAATGTCTGCAACTTGGTCCTTGCTTGCTTCAACGCCTTCCAATGCAAATAAACCGGCTCTTCCATGAACCGATTAACAAAGTCAATACTTAATGCGAGATCCGTTCTCGCAACGGGAGCAAATACTTCATCATAGTCGATTCCTAACTCTGCTTGTATCCCTTTGCAACAGGCCGCGCTTTGTCCTGCTCTATCTTTCCTTCTGCATTCATCTTCTTCTTGAATACCCACTTCACACCAATCGACTGACTTGCATTCGGCAATTCTGTCAGCTTCCATGTATCATTGCGCTTTATTGCATTAATCTCTCCATCCATTGCAGTTTGCCACTTCTTATCTCGGACTGCTTCCTCAAAGTTAATATCTTCCGCATCTACTAAAAGACAAACAAGATGTACCTTATTTGTCGCATCGTACAATTCTTGCAAACTCTGCATTCTAGGATGTTGTGATTCTTCTTCTTCAATTGTTTCAGACTCTCTTGGCATACTCGTTGATGCAATGCCTGGCAATTCTTCAACTTCGACGCTGACTTCCATCGAATTGTTCTAGTCTCATTCGCTTTCTTCATTTAATCGCAAACACTCTTCTCGTACGCTTCTCAAATTCAATTTATTCATGTTATTTCTTTCCATCTCTACTCGAGCGATTAAACGCTCTTTCTTGTCCCTCAAATGTAACAACCGGTCTTTCAAAAATACAGAATAACCCTTCTTTGTGAGTTGTCCCAAACTCAAAATATTTATTTTGAGATCTGGTACATAATAAACATCCTGGATTGACCCTGTCAAGCCATCCTTCTGCACAAAAGAAATCGTACCTTTGCCTTTTACCTTTACTTTTGACGCATCGCCAAAAGAAACATGACCATCTTCAATTTTTTGCATCTTTTTGAACAGATGCTCGTGTCCGCACATATGGTTACTTGCCCCTAAGTCGAGATACCACACAGTATCATTATTTTCGCTTCCTTCTTTATGCGCTATTAACAGAACACCTTCATTTGCATTATTTTCTACCGCTAAGTTGCTTATTTCTTCAACTTTTTTATCCGCACGACAATCTCTCGCAAAATGCCCTTCTTCACCGCAGTTGTATCATTTATCGAAATAGTAATCGCTCGCATAGAGACTATACTTGTGACACTTGTAGCATTCAATAGTTGACTCATTCGATCTATCGCCTCTTCTTGGACCGCGTTCTCTTCCGCGTCAATTCTCTTAACTCGTATGTTCCTTCTCCACATCATAACTTTCACTTTGACTACTGCGACCATATCCACGACCTCCACGTCTGCGACCTCTACTCTAAAATTGTTTAGAATAGAGTACCTTTTCATCTTCGATTGACGCCTTGATTTGAAGCGCTTGCTCTAGCGTTTCCTCTTTCTTCTTATTCTTGCATTGCTCGTGTGCCTCAAGAGAACCAGCAAGCTCGTCAACAGTGAGCGACATAAGGTCCTTTGACTCCTCTATTGAGCACACCACATTCTCAAAATTATCCGTCAATGATCTCAAAGTATTTTCAAGAACTCGTGCATCTGTTAGCTTTTCGCCATTGCAATTGAGTTGATTCACCACCGTCTGCACACACGTGATGCAGTCAGATACGCTTCCTGACTCCTTCATCTTTATGCTCTCCAACTCGCTGTAAAGAGTCTGGAGACGCACTTGCTTCACTCGGTGGACTTCTTTGAACAATTTCTCTAAAGTGTCTCACTCTTCTTTTGAAGTAGTTGCACTCGTAATATTCTCAAAACCCAATTCATCCACTATTCGGAACAGCATATACAATGTCATTTCATCCTTCGATCGAGTTCCTTTCAACGCTTTGGTTTGAGCCACCATATAACCCAGGGTATTCTCTAGTTCTACGAAACCTTCTTCGACCGCTTCCCATGCATCATGAGATCCAAGTAGCGCCTTCATTTGAATGCTCAAATTCTCGTAATTTGCCTTCATCAATCGTGACAGTGATAATTGACCTGTTACGTTCGTCATCGGCTCTGATATCAATTTGTAAAATCTTGATTCGAAAAATAAAAACAATAAACACAAATAAAAATCGTGCAAGTTTTTCGCTTCGGGATTGGAGAGACAATGCACACAATAATTTCTTTAAAACACTTTCCTTTATTTCTCAATTAAACTTTCTTTATAACTCTCTACACAACTTTTCCTCTCTTCACTCTCTTTTGCACTACGATTGTCTCTACAATTCACAATGAATGAACATTCTATTTATAGCCTATTACAAACTTGGTCTCCAAGTTCTTACCAAAAAAGGCTTCCCACTAATTCCTAAATTAAGGATCCACTAATTTCTTAATTAGCTCATAAATTGACAACCCATTAATTCCTTGAATTGTCTACCTACTAATTTCCTCAATTAACAATTATTCCAAATTCATTAAATTATATTTAAGTTTATTCCAACAAAAAGTAGATTGTAAAGATTCGTATTGGCTATATCATTGTTGTTCAACAAATTAGTGATAAACTTGGTTTGTAAAAGAAACATGACATCAATAGTACGAAACACTTCAATACCCAAATAGTAACTTATAGACCTCATGCCCTTTAGTGCAAAAAGTCTTGTTGAGTTGTAGCATACATCAATAAATGAAAAACAATTTCTTGTGACCAAGATATCATCTACATGAATGTGCATTAAAATATTGACGTTATTGCAAGTAAAGATAAACAGAAGTGTTAGATGTGAGTTAATTTTGAAGCCTCAACTGATAAGAGTGGTTTTATGCTTATCATACCATGCGTGTGCAGCTTGTTGAAGCCCATATAGTCTTATTTAGCCTGTGAACATAGTCAATTTTACTCAGATCAAAGAAACCTTCAGGATGGCATATGAAAACAATTCTAGTTAGTTGCCCATTTAAGAACACGTTGTTCACATTGAGATGCATTATATGCCAATCCTTAATGGCTGCAATGGCAAAGATAATGTGTGTGGTTAGAGCTTTCACATTAGGACTAACACTTTCTTGAAAATTCACCTCGAGTACTGGGTGAAATCTCTTGGTTACAAGACATGTTTTGCACTATTTAAAAGAACCATTGTTTTTCACCATATGGACCTATTTGTTGCCAACAATATTGATATTTTGTAGTTGAGTATCTTAGGTTTAAGTAAGTTTTTTTTGTTCTTTGTTTTTTGTTCTTTTTTTATTATTATTATTTATATATGAAGACATCCATTTCACTTTTCATTGCACTAGTGCAATAAAACAAAGCGCAACAACGTTGACATCTAGGTGACCAATAGTATCATCAATGATGGGAAACGATCATATATGGAGCAGAAGCGAATAAATTCTAATGGATTTATTTTAGTTAGATTAATCCAATTAATCTACAGAATCTTTGACTAAGGTATTTAATTTAATTCATATGTACTTTTTACTTACAAAGCTTACCGACTATGATACGTTTTGGCAGGTATTTATCTCTGAGCGACCAAGGACCAAACACATCTTCTTCTATGTAGACCTTCTAAAAAGAGGTACTCCAAAACGTCTTTTAGAGTATGACTCAAAACAAGTTGATCGTCAGGTGGAAGGCCTTGATGGAATTGAGAGAGAACTTTGGAGAGTTTGCAACTAGGTTAAGTGTGAATAGTGAAGTATAAATTAATTAAATAATTTATTTATTTACTTTTATTTAATTATTCAATAATTAAATAAATATTAATATATTCAATATATTAATAAATTCTCTCAATAATATTTATCCACTCATACTTCCAATTAATATATTTCATATATTAATTAGTTCTCTTTAATTAATATTTATCCCAATAAATATTAATTTATCAATATATCCAATAGGTTAATAATTAGTTTTATGTGTCCAACACATTAAACTAAATCCCTCACAATTAATATATCCAACATATTAATTAATTAGTTTAAACCATTCAAACTAACTCTTTATACCTATCCTCTTATCGTTCTTATGAGCTAACCTGAAAACCTATAAACCCACAAATTGTAAGCTCGAACGATATGAGATTAATTGGATCTCTTTAGTCTCAAATCAATCTTTGATCATTAGCTGCATGATTATTCCACAAAAAGCTTAAACTACACTCTCAGGCACACAAGATAAGTTATGTCCACGAAGATAAGCAGTCATCTACTAATTGGTTCTTCATGAATTGTTCATAATTATAGTTGGGTTAAATGTATGTATAAGCCCTGTAATTGCATGTTTTTCTTTTAGTGTCACTACTCTTCTCATGAACAATTTGTTTATGGTCAATTCATTAACCAGTATCTTCTCCAACCAGTGAGAGGTGGGTATCCTTTGTTCAAGTCTTGAAATCAATCTTTAAAGGAACAACACATTGTTGAGAATTGATGCACATGCATAGTGGACAGTTGTTCATTGTCAAAGCAATAAAGAACTTAAATTTGATGCCTCTAATCAACTTTGGCAGTTCTTTATCTCCTACTTCTAGGATGGATAATCTCTTAGCCTACTTAAATGGTTTCCATCGATCTTCTACTCTATATCTTTGTTCCAACAATGATTGCTTGATGAGAGGCCTTTATGGAGGAGAATAAGAAAAAACTTGAGGAAGGTTGGTTAAGTTATGTTGGGATGAGAAGTCTAAAGACTTACGGTCTCTATTTATGAACTTTTTATCTTTCTTTCCATCCAATCAGTGAAGGCTATGCAATTAATCGATTAATTAATTAATAATTATTAAGATATATCCAGTATATCAATAAAATCTTCAACAAATATTTTTCCAATAAATATTATAATTAATATATCCAATATATTAATTAATGAATATTTATCTAAAAAATGTGGAACTGTTTTGTTGGCTATTCAATAAACTCTAAAAGTTCATGCATCTTGAGTTGTATTAGTTTTCATTATTTGAGTATCATCCATAGTTATGTCTTTCATATGCAAAATTAGTTAAGGGGTCACTATACCTTCCATAATTGAAGGCGAGAAATGAGACAAAGTGCACTCAAAATTTACGAACATCGACCAAAACTCTTGCTGAGAATCAAAGTGTTGTCCTTAGATTTTGTAGACAACGTTGATGTACTCTACATCCAAACTAGCAAAAACATAAGAAATTTAAACATCAAAAGTAATGGTATAACAAGCCAATTAGAGTTTTTTTTTTTTTTTTTTTTTTTTTTTTTTTTTTTTTTAATTTTATGTTTGTTTTCTGGCATGGAGATGTTAATTGATTCCCATTATTTCCTACTTTGTGTTTGATAAAATTCCACTAAAAAGATTCACTATAGCCTTGCTCATCACTTCATATTACTCCTTTAGTGCTCTCTAAACCTTACGTGAGGTTCTGAAGCGTATGACATCTACTGCATCGAATCAAATAGTCATCTGCAAAGAGCTTGGTTGATTGTATTCTGATAGCTTTCAAATATAGCAAAATTAAGGTAACTGATTTAAACATTTCTTAGGTTCCTTTGGGCAATTAACGTAAGTAGAAGCTAAAATGCGAACGAAAAAGATAAAATTCATTGCGCATTCACGTTTAGGAATAAAAGGATACAACGTCTTATTTTCAACGTAAAAGAGAACGATTAGTGCATTAATGTATACAAATTGTCGTGTAGGGTTGAGAAGTTGGAGACACTACTACATTGACGAAGCAACTAGTGCAGCAGGGGTTAGCCGTAGCTTTGAAGTGTCACCCAAAAAAGTCTCATTCGGAGAATCGCAACATTACTGGAATTCAAGGAAACTAAACAACGATCGAGATGCCTCAATAAGTTTGATGACGCTAAAGAAACTCTGCAATCAAAGAATCATGCCACTACAAAAATCTCGTTGAATTAATTAAGAAGATCCAGGCAGAATGAAGGACAATCTAGATCAATATTCCAAGCTTGCCGACCAAGTAAACCAACTCTATTTAAGGAACATTAGAAACCCTAGATGAGGGTCGGTTGGCTAGGAGTCGAATCAACCCAGAGTATTCCACCGTTTGAAGAAGACAACCAGGAGGTATTCGTGGTATCTGATGACAAGAAGTCTACACATCTGCAGTAGTCGCACCATTTTCTTATTATTTTTTCATGTGTTTTAGGAGTAGATCATAACTTTGTAGTTGAACCATTTTCACAATGCTATTTTTTATTTTCTTCTTTGCATTCTCTTTAATTATGTTTCACTAGATTAGGATGCATGTGGTGGGAAGTGTATAGAATGAATGTTAGGAATTCGGGTAAGTATCTTTTATAATGTTATTTAGTTATCAAGTATGCTTCGATTAGCTACCACGTATGCTAGCCATTAATGAACTCGAGAGAGGGAATTAATGGAAAGTCGCAGCAGGTTACGTTAGATCGATGCGAGGTCTCTCACATTGTTTAAAGAGTTAGGGGTAACCTTACTAATGCATGCGATGCCTAAAGCCAAGTATGAAGAACCGCAGCTGGAGTTGGGTTTGCCATAAACTAATGAATGCGAAAGTAGTCATTAGAAAATAGAGAAGCGTGAGACATATTTTACCATCGCCGCAAGCTTAGCATCATTCATATTACATTTTCCACCGAAGCCTATTTTAGTTTCGTATATTAAGACATAAGATCAAACAACCAACAACCCATTATTTTTACATATTTTACACCACTATTAAGTTGGCGAGATTAGTTCTAGACATAAATCCCTATGGAGAATGATAAAATATATACTTATCACTTGACTGCAGTTCGACCACGTATACTTATGTGAATAGATTCGCAGTGTAGGGTTTAGGGATTAATCTTATTCTTGAATAACTTAACTAAAAATATTGTAGCAGAATCGTACCCCCATCATATTTCATTCTTTGAATTGAAGATTCAATTCAAGTTCTTTTCAGTTTCAATGATGACTTCCACAGTTTTTGTGGGTTGAACTTTAATACTCCTAACATATGCTTCAACTTTCCAGCCTCTGAAAATAGCTAGGACCATGTATCTCTAAGTTAGGTAGTTCTTTTCATTCAACTTGACTATTAGGAAAATACTCAAACGATGACCAAAGAACGAGTTTACAACCCTTTGTCGAAGAATGAACCAGAGAATGTGCAACATTTTGAGAAATGTTTCCCGACGAAGATGACTTTTGTTTTCAACCATATTTCTAATACCAGCTATATTTAATAAAATCTATTACAATGAAAAAGACAAGAAGAATTGCTCAAAGCTTTGATGATTTCATTATAAAAGACATGAAAGAATTAATAGTACAAGTATGAGCAAAACGAAAAAATACAAAACCCTCTACAATGAAGACACGTTTTTCACCACATAAAAAATAAACAAAAAGAATAAAGAATAAAAATGAAAGTGATCCAACAATATATCATAGGGTATATTTTGATTGTGTTATTTGTTATATTTATTTTTGGTTCTTTAATTCTCAAGTTTTTGTGTTATATATATATATATATATATATATATAATTTTATTATATTTTGTATATGATATGAGACAGAAAAAAGAAAATGACAAAATAATTTGTATATACCAATCGAGAAAATAAATGAAAAATTTGGAAACGACTTAGTAATTCTCTACAATGAAACAGTAGAACAATTGAAAGGGATGTAATGCAGATTGGTAGCAAGTTTGTGTTAATTTGGTATTTGTTTGTGTTAGGTTAGTGTCTATACGAATTAAACATTTCTAATAAAATTTAACAACATTAGGGGTGGGGGGATTCAAGCCTATAATATCATGGTTATTGAGTTATACAAGATGCTATTGGAGTTCTGCTCTTGTTGTCAGATCTATATGAACTTTAATTGTATAGAATAGATTTTAGTTAGCCTTAGTTTAGTTTAGATTTAGTTAATCTTAGTTGAGATTCAATTAGGTTTAGATGTTTAGTGATGGTAAAAACATATAGTAAACAAATCAAAATCTATTTAAAATTATGGTGATAAAAATTAAAACTAAAAATTTAAAGACTAAATTATGTGATGGTTAAGATAGGATTAAAAAAAAAATTGTAGGCTTTTTTGGCGGCATGAGAATTTAAGTTTATGTGATAAATTAGACGCAAATAAAAAAATTGAGCTCAATAAAAATATTAGAGAAAGTAAGATTGACACAATTTAAAAAATTTAAGACTCTATTAGAAATTTATTCCAGCTAAAATAAACACAACCACTACTACAAATTTGACTTTCCATGACAGTTAACTAAACCAAAAAATAAGAAAATATTCAAAAAACTGTCATAAAAACAAAAAACACGTATTTTTAAAGTAAAGATTGATAACTCTTAAGTTATAAAATATTATGACAGTTAATAATTGTCATAGAAAAATTAATTTATTTTTTAGTTATCCATGATTTTAATTAAATTATGACAATTTAAAAATTAGGGGCTCAATTGAGAGAAATATATTGTAACGGGTCAAATTGTAATTATAAAAGTTGAAGTAAAATTCTAATCCCTAATTCACTCCCCCAAAATCTCGATTTTTTCAGTCTCTTTGGCCGCACCGTTGGAAAATTCTCAGTTTTCTTCGCAGTCGAGTTCACCTTTCCCGAAAGTCTCTAGTTTGAAAGTTCAAACTTCTTATGGGTTTCTTGGCCGGCGGCGAACTTCGAGAGTGTGTGGGGGATTTCTAGGTGAGTGCTTTTCTGTTTCTTCCCTCCCCATTTGAAGATTCGTTCATATTTTCCTAAACTAAGTAGCTTTTGTTTAACTCACCTCTGTTTTCTTGTTAATTTTTTTAACTTTTTTCAAGCTGTTTTTTTTTGTTTTTAGAAGCAAATTAAAGGGGGTTGCATCAATTGTTTTGGCCAAGAGAAGCATAGGATTTTGAAGGTTCTTTTGCTTCTTTATATGTGATTTTTACAGGGTTCAAGGGGGTTTCATGGGCTATTTCGCCAAAGAAATGAAAAAGGTTGTACAATTCATTTTGGTTGTATCTTTTACTTCTTTGATTGTCGAGAATAGCTTAAGCCATTATTACTGCTTATTTTCTGATGTGCTAATTTAATTTCTTTCGTTGAGAATCCCACATTGATAAGGTGAGAGTATCTTCTAGTATTTAAAAGGTAGGTGGACTACTCCTCTCATTGCTAGTGGATTTTGAGATAGATACCCACACTATCTAATATCTTTAAATTCGCACTCTCATTTCTTGGCTGTGAGTGGCACGTTTGAGTTGCGGTATTAATCTACTTAATTTTGAAGTTGGGTTTCTTGTTGGAGCTTGGCCGGCTTAGTTTTGGACCTTAAGAGTCAGTGAACTCTAAGCAAAGAAGGGCGTCTTAGAAGCTAGTGCTATTCAGATTCTTCATTTGGCTAAGAATAACAAGTGTTGAGGTAAATGTTATGCACTTGTTGTTTCTCATTATATTTGTCTGTTTTATGCTTATTGATGGTGTTTGCTAGATATTAAATGATTACGCATGTTGAATGCTTGTGTGTTGTTTAGGTTTTAGTGACTGGAGTGTGTCTTGCCTAATTGTATGTATGTTTTTTGTATGATTCATTGACTGTGTTCCACGTTGATCAGGTGCATATTTTCTGTTTATACTATATTACTTGTCGCACCACCATCTTCTTCAAAAATTATGCATGTTCTTTTATGATTATCTTGGAGTAGTTATGTTT
>JBBMKA010000020.1:12838504-12859294 GCA_037833695.1 Sechiopsis laciniata | reverse complement strand
ATAGAACATAGATATGTTCCAACAAAGATTCGAAATTGTGCCAAATGATATCTAGGGGCCAAATCGAGCAATACTTAAGTAAGGGTGAGTAAGTATTTTGGAAATACTTACCTACCTACCTTAGATCTACATATTTTTACTTTTTTTAAAAAAAAATTTGCTTTGATTGATGGAGAGAGAAATGCAAAAAAGTAAAAATGTGTGGTTGTAAGGGTAGGTAAGTATTTCCACTGAGCAACAAGGGATATGGCTAACTATTGCTCTCTCCACCCTTACCTAAGTATTGATCGGCCAAATCCACTGAGCAACAAGGGATATAGCTAAAATTATGTAAATTATATTTAATATAATAATAATTTAAAATGTATTCAGACGGTCAGCCCCGGTTAGTAAATCAATCACAAAAAAGTGTTACTTTATCCAATTTATGGAATCAATTAGTCCTCATCTAACACAAAAGATAACACTAATTCTCTACTAACATTTCTAAGAATTGTAGATTATAATTCTATGAGGATTTTGCTTGCCCACTTCACATAGAATAATAAGCTAAATATAACTTCCAACATAGAAAAATACATATATTTAGGTGACACAATACACAAAATGAAATGTGTTGATGAACATTTCACATAACTTGAGATGGCCTCATTTGCCAAAGATATTCATTAAGATTGTGTCACCAAATGTATCTCCACTTAGAAAGTGATATTTAAATTATAATAATAATAATAAGCAAACTTTTCTTATTGTCTGCTTAGGACAAACATTAAAGAATATAATGTTTGAAGGAAGTTGAGGTTTTTATGACCCTCCAATGATTTGATTGGGATCTTGTGGATTTCAAAAAAAAAAAAAACTTATGTGTTTCTTTCCTATTCTTTTTCTTTTTTAATTTCTAATGTCTCTCATGTTGAGAGGCAAAAAAATTTTGTCTCTCCTTTTATTAATTTTTTGGTTTCAAATTGAGATTTTTGACAATTTAAATTGGAAGTGGCTTAATAATGATCATGGAGATATATGAAAAGAATATGTTCACACCTTTCATAAGAACAGTAGAAAACAAATATATTAGGTCTCGTTTGATAACCATTTTATTTTTAGTTTTTGAAATTTAAGCATACAACAATTATCTTATCATATGTTTTTTCTTACTTGAATATCTACATCTTACCTATATTTTAAGAAACCAAATCAAAATTTGAAAAACAAAATAGCTTCCAAAAAAATTATTTTTTTCTTGAAATTTGATTGGCATTTACATACTTTCTTAAGGAAACATAGATACACATTAGGATAGATGAAGTACAATTTGAATAAAAATAAACTTAAATTTCAAAAACAAAAAACCAAAGACATGTTTGGGCCTCGACTATGAAACGCCTGGGTGAGTTATCAAAATCGACCGGATGTTTGGGCCACCGATTATTATAACCAGTGGTTATGCCCAAAATTTCTCCCACCGCCCTTACCATAAATGATCACCCTCTTTATAGATTGCTTGTTTTTTTTTCTTCATTCATTTTCTTTTTCGTCTTCGCCCTTCTGGTTTCTGGTTTCCTAAATATGACAATCTTGATTGAAAAAAAAAATCACTTATTAAAAAATAAATGTTAAATCATTCTTATTATTTCAATATTAGTTATAAAGTTAACAAAAATACTTTGTTAATCATTTATAATTTTTTTAATTCATTTTAAATCTGATTTAATAAAAAATTAAGATTTTATTTTTATAACCTCTTTATGATAACCTGCACTCCCAACCACCATTTATTATAAACTCTTTTATAATCAGACGTGCACAAATACTGTTTATCATAATTTTCGTTATAATAATTTGCACTTCAAACACTGATTATTATAACTTATCGTCTACAATAACATAACCGATGCCCCAAACATACCACATATGGTTATTAACAAATTGATTTTTCTCAATAAATTGATGATGAATAGCCTACCTATTTTATAAAAATTTGAAAAAGAAAAAGAAAAATAAGAAGAAAAAAAAAGTGAAATAGGCATGATGAAGATGGCAGTGAAACCTCAGTTGAAAAGGGTTTAAAAAAAAAAAAAAACCTCAGTTGAAAAGAAGTTTTAACTGAAAAAGAAGTTTAGCTGAAAAAGTGAAAAAGCCACTCACTCTCTCTCCATTCAAGAGGAAATGTAAATGCATAAAAAGTACACTTTTTTTCCCTTTTCTCATCATACTCTTCATATTTTCATATCATTTTTCTGTCAAATCTCAGAGGTTGTTATCTTGATACTAAAAAACCTCACCTGAATTTATTGTTCTCTTATATTATTCTCTCCTCTCTTTTTCTAAAGAAATATATATTTAGTTCACAAACCAACTTAAAATATATAGGTGTGTTTGAATAGAAGGTTTTGGAAACCAAAGATATTGGTAATGTAAGGTTTTGAGTGTTTACGAGGAAATCAGTAAAGATAAAATTTTGTTTGGGATCGAAAGGTTATAAATAATTGTGACAAAAAATTTCTTTTGGATATAGATAGTTATGAGTTATTATCGTAGAAAACTATCATTTGAATAACGAGACTATATCAGTTGTTGTGATAGAAACGTTTTGTTAAAATTGACAAATTAGGAATAATTGTGCCAAAAAACTCTCGTTTTAATTTATAAGTTGATAGAACATGTTCATGCCATGGGATGGGGATTTTATAAGTATCTTGTGACAAATTAAGTTCAAATGAATATATTTTGATATAGATGATATAGAAAGGTGAGGCTACCTTGATGTGGATAAATTAAGTTCAAATGAATGGATGAAAAATGGATGGTCAAGATTTGTTGGAGAGCTTTTTCTCTTTGACACCAAAGATTTGACAATTGGCTGCACATTTTAAGAAAGACAGTGTTTGCAGCTGTGAAGTACTTGTCACAGCTATGAGAAAAAAAATCCCATTTTTTTTTATTTAATTTATATTTTTTTGTTACAAAATAGAATTATTCCCATTGGGAAATTCTCAATGTTTGGTTGTGTGATTGATGTAACTACACAATGAGAAAATTAAGAGGATGGATTTTCTGCCAGAATGAGTGAAAGTGGAGTTATATTGTATAGTTTTTTCTATACATTTAAAAAAAGCAACAAAAAGTTCTTTTTCTCTCACTTTATTTTGGTGGATATAGTATTTTCTTCTATCTCTCTCTCTTTTTTATTTTTATTTTAAATTCTTCTATCTAAAATTAGGAAGTCATAAATAATTATTTCAACATTAGGATGTTTGATTTTTGAGTATGTAGAGGAGTTACAAATAAGAATTTAGAATTTTTATTTGAAAAAAAAAACTAAATCCAATCTAAATGAGTTATTGTAATTACTCAAAATAATTATTAATTTTAATTACTTATTTTTAATCATTCAAAATAACTACTCATTTCAAAATAACTCATTTTTGTAACTCTTCTACAAAATTCGGATCCAAACAAGTTATTGGCTGCAACTACTCTACAAAAATCAACATTCAAATAAGTTATTACTTATAACTCATCTATCAAAATTTACACCTAAACGATTTATTACTACAACTCAACTTCTAATCACTTAAAATAACTTTACATTCTATTTAATCATAATATAACTCATCATCGAATTTATCCTTTAATTTAAAAGTTGTCTAAAAATATATTTCTACCATATAAAATTTTGAACACTAAAAGAAACTCAGGAAAATAATAGTTTAGCCATATAAGTGTATATATGACGAAAAAGTTATAAGTTTAAATTTTCCACCATTAATTATTGTTGAATTGATCATAAAAAATAATATCATCATAATGATAACATGAACTTTTTTGAAAAAAAAAATCTATATATACGATTTTATTATTATAGACTATTAGATAATATGATGTTTCACTTTAAAATCAATATGTAGTAAATAGAGTAATTTATATATCTTATATAGATATATATGACATTTTTATGTGAATAAAAGGAGAGGATAAAAGAATACAAGGCTATGATGAGGCTACATCATTATTTTTAATTCCAATCAAAATTGCCAAAAAGAAAGAAAAAACCCTCAAGGAATGAAGAAAAATAAAGAAGTGGGATCTCTTCCCCCATAGCCATGAATCCATGAGAAGGAGAAAATAATAGAGCTATTTTGACCTAATTTTAGTAAGTGGATTGTGCTTTCTCTTTGAGAGTTAAATCAAGCTTTTAATGTCTTTACTAATTGACAAATTAAAGTGTTCAATTATAATGTACTTGACTTATGATTTTAGATATTATGATTTCTTTTTTCTTTTTTTTTTTTTCCTAATAAGGTAGTTGAATTCACTATCCCATTTTTATTTGTTAGACAACGTTTAATGAGAATTTTCACATTTGATTTTTATATAATTTGCATATGCTATGTTTTTGTGTTATGGAATCTATAAAAAATAATTTAATTTGAAACTTATTACCAAATTTTTTGTTTCATATTCAACCAAAAATTTTGTATAAATATGCGTGGGAATAACAATATTGTTGTATATATTGTAGCATAATTTTATGCTACAATAAATTATCAAAATTAAATAACCCCCATAAGGCCATAACTTACCAAATTGTTGTATATAACACCAAAAAATAATTGGCCTAGTTCAACCCCTACCTATTATTTTATAAATACTCTAGGCACATGCACTTGTTTTCTTTCTTACAAATTATTATACCTTTGCAATTTGTTTGTGCATCCTCATTTTTAGGGTTAATGTTTCTCAAGTGTTACATGTATTTTTGACCAAAAACAAATTGGTGTGGGTCTCAACCATTTTAATCTTCACAATCTTTCTTTATTATTTTTCCTTCTTTTTTGATAATTCCTTGTAGTTTTTCAAATATCTTTTTATTGAATCTATCTTGAGAGTACAACTTTTGATATAGAAGATTTAAGGTCTCCAAAAACTACTAATGAACTTAATTATATATAATCTATTATTATTTCTTTAGTTCGTGTCTTGAAATGAGCATAAATGTCTCAGATATGTAGTAGAGTTACTAAAAGTTGTTTCACTATAACAAATAACCTTATTCAATGATAGAAGTCAATGAACAAGGTTGACAAAACCGTTGATATGTGCTATCCAATGAAATTTGTGTGTCGATATGAATTGTCAAAATTATCGGTGTAGTCTACAACGACTTTATATTTTTCATCGACATAGAGACTACCTATGCCAACGACTGAGAATATGACGTCAGTCTAATATATTATGTCGACAAGATGTAAATTTATAGAAGAAAAATTCCAATTCCTCAGTTACAAAAAAAAAAAAAAAAAAAAAAAAAAAGATTTCTCCCAACCAACCCAAATGTTTATGCTTTCCAACATATGTAAGTGAGCACAATTGGTGCATTTTAGTATACCATATCAATTATGAAGTTTTAGGAATGGGTTTAGCTAAAAAAAAAATTCAAAAAACTAAATAAAAGTTGAATGTAAAGTTGAAGTAAAAGTGATGATTTGATGAATTTATATGACCATAGAAATGAGTGAATTTAAAGCATATGTAATATAATATTAATGAGTATATATATTATTGAATGTTGTGTTTAAATTTGAAGGACATAGGACCCATGTTAAGGGTAAGGGGAATGATGTCCCACAATATGTCTTGGTATTATGAGGACAAGATTATGGATAGATGCCAATTTGTGTGGGGTACCCTCATTGTTGTGTCAACTACATAGCATATATATTTCCCCACCTAAGCCAAACAAACCCTTAAAAAACAGCCTTGTTTCCATGTGCTCTAATTTAAGAGCAACATTCCAAAAGGACAACCTCCTTTGTGCCTTCCTCTCTCACAATTACCATACATTTTGGTTCTTATACTTAGAATTTAATTTAATTTTAATATATATGTACTTTTTGATGTTTGCATCTAGCTTTTGGTATTTTGCTTCTCTTTTTTTGCATGAAAAACTATTTATCCTTATTTAACCAATTTCAATGATGATTAACTTATTTTCAAAAATAAAGTGACCATTAACTTTAAATTAATTATAGAGATTAAATGTTAAGATTTATTGAAATTATAAAATTAAATTTGGACAGATAAAGGAATGAAATTTAATGTACGAGAATAAAGAAAACATTTTAACTTAGTCTTTGAAATTTGTATGTTGCTATGTGTTAATTCTTGAACATTTATTCATTTTATTTAGTGTTTAAACTTTGAAAAAGATGACTCATCTCCATTTTGAGTTTTTATCAATTATGTAATAAAAATCCAAACTCTCGATTTGAGTTATATTTTGTTTTTTTTTTAATTTTTTATTTTTACTTTTATGGGTTAGAGATCAATAATATGGATTTAAATTGAGCTATTAATGGACTTCAAAATATAGGTGATTCTAAATCAAACTCTTTTTTAGGAAGCTAAATTACTCTCTTTTATGTATCTTACTTGATTGATAGATATTTATTGTGGATTGCAAGCATGTTTGAAGCCACTTATATACAGTAGTACAAAATGAACTAGAATAGTTCAAATATTTTTTTCTGACAAAATAATGAACTAAGTATGAGAAGTTTAATAATAAAAATATGAAAGGTTAAATAATAAAAATATAATTTAAAATTAAAGCAAATTGCATACAAGGTCGAAGTATTTTTTTAGATATGGAGTATTTTTTAGTTCAACAATAGTGATAAAAGTTTAAATCATGGACTTTTAAAATAGTAACCGATAATAAATTATCCATAGTTATATTTAGAAATTGAAGCATGAATTTTTTTAAAAATTAAAAAAAAAAAACTCAAAATAATAGATTTTACTCACGATTATGAAGCTCAAATAGAAATGTTGAGGTTTATGAAAAAGAAAAATCTTTACATTTGTAATACATGCCCAATGATTTGAATAATTTAATCAAAATTGTGTATATATAGTTATATAAATTGATATTTTCTTTATATCATGGAAGATATTTTATACAAATTATTTCCCATGTCCTAAATGTATGCCATTTAATATTAAATTACTATATGTATATAAAAAAGTTAGGTTTTTAAAATCAATGAGCTTTTTTTTTGAACAAAAATCAATGAGCCTTTTTAAAAAAAGAAAAAAAAAAAAGAAAATCAATGAGCTAATCATTCATGCATATACCAATGAAAGAAATTATATGGAAGTTTCCAATTTATTTCTCCTCAATTATTCATAAAGAAATATACAAATAAAATCGCAAATAAAATCATTCATAAAGAAACAATTGAGGGATATTCTTATTTGTTCTTTCTTGACCGTTTAATTTTCTAAAGAAAACAAATGAAAACCAAATTGTAAATTAAGGAAAAGTGAAATTTCATTTCATTTTCTCTTTTTTGAAATCCTTAACCTTTTTTTTTCTTTAATGACAGGGGACAATGCCAAATTCAAATCTTTCTCTTCTCATGATAAAATATAGGAAAGGTTTGATGAGTTTTCTAGCAAAAATTCAAAATGTATATTTAAAATATTTGGTATGGGAACATGATAAATGCTTAGAAAAATGTATATTTAAAATTATTTTTTAAAAGTTGCTAAATAACTTTTTTGACTTAGAAATGTATGAATCTTTTATCTCCATATTTCAATTAACAAAATAATCTAAAATAAAAAGTCACACATTTTAATTAGTAAACTATCTTTTGTTACTTAAATTCCATGGGTTTTAGGTACAACATTGGGTCAAATAATAACATTTGTCAACATATCTTTTAGCCCTAGTATAAGAAAAGTATTTACATTAAAAAAATCAAAATCAAAATCATGTCAAAATACCTTAAATTCTACTAGCCCACTTCAAATTCAAGGAAATTAATGAACATTCTTACCAAAATGAATGTATAATTAATAAGAGATTATTTATTTTTTAAAAAATAAATATACAAATATTAACTGTTAATAAGTCATACCCAACAGCCTCTTCTTCTACAAAGGTCTTCTCTCTTTTTTCTTTTTCTTTTCTTAAGTTTTTTAGGACAACAAGAACTTCTCTTAAATTGTCCGTTGAAATAGGAACCCAAATTATAAATGTAATTCCATATTATTAAATTTGTTGACAATACCTTATTTTTAGAAAAATTGTGATGGATAGTCTAATTTCACAAAATAAATTACACATTTAGGTAAATTTAAAAATATTTGCATCCATAGTAAAAAAGTACGGTATTAATATTCATTATACAGTATTATTTTATTATTAATACAATATTTTGTATTATTAATACAATATTATATATTATTAATACAATATTATATGTTATTAAGATAGTATTATGTATTAATATAGTATTATGTATTAATAATATCGTATAATGAGTATTAACAATAGCATATTTTTTATTATGATTACTGTTTTTTTAAAGCTAATATTGTAAATATTTTTCCAATTTAGCCTATTCCTTAAAAAAATCTCTATTTTTTATGCTCCAAAAAAAGTGGGTATATAATTATTAATTAAAATCAGCATGAAAGAGATCCTAATTAGATAGTACTGCAAATTGCACAACTCATGCTCCTCTGTCATTTCCCAATCATTCCTTGAAGAACACCTCAAAAAATCAAGAGGAAAAAATAAATTTTAAAGAATCCAAAATTGTCCATAAAAATAGAATTAATAATATTCTTTTAAAAAACAAATTATAAAGGAAAATTGTTAAATTTTTTGTTGCTAACATAAAGACAATTTCTTCTCCAAAAAAAAAAAAAAAAAAAGTGTAAAGACAAATTGATCATTTATTACCTAAATTTAGGGATTAAAAAATTTTGACCTCTTTTTGATTTTTTTTTTCTTGGGGAAATTGAAATAGCATTTGGAACGTTTTTTTTAATAGAATTCATACTTTATAAAAATATACTTTTTTTACTCATAAATATAATGTAAGATAAATTAATATTTTTATATATTAAGTAGTATTTTTCACGCAAATATAATGAGTGATTATAAATAAGGAGACCATAAGTTTTGAATATTCTAAATTAAAAAAAGAAAAAAAATTCTATTATTTACTTTGTACATTTTATTTGAGTTTGGATTCACATCAATAAATGATATATTAATTGTTGGTGGGCAAATAATTATTACTAAATATTTTTTTTATTAATTAGTAATTTAAATGTGTGGAATGGTGTAGATTAATATATAAGAGTTTTTTTTTTTTTTTTGTCTTAAATATGATATTATATGAAGAAGTAAGATTTTAATAATTAATTACTTGCCACCATTTAAAATCTCATTGGAACTTTTTTTCTTTTTAATTTAATACTATTTGATAGTCTAATTTGCTTTTAGAAATGACATCACTTTTGTTTTGTGCTTTCTCTACCATGTAATTTCTCTTTTGGGTTCTATTAAAAAAAGTTTTCTTTTGATAAATCGAGTTTTAATTAATCATTATTCAACTCTAAAATGCTATGAGCAAGATTCCATTAACAGTATCAAAATATTCATTGAATGGAAAAATTGTATAAAATTTCATTTTAACCTATCACCTAGCAAAATCAAATTATTTTTAATTGCAAAATTAACATATCAAATTATTCAACTCTAAAAATTGTAGATTTCCTACCCTACTTATGCATTGTAAAAAAAAAAGCCAGAATAAAAATCAAACTTTGGTTTCAAATGAAGGATACAAAATAGAAGAGTAAAAACTACAAATTTAACAAAATAAAAAAGAATATATCGTCTTTAAAGATAACAAAATGCAAATTAAAAAGCCAAAAGTTTAATTGCAATTTAGATACTAAACTTTTTTAATTTTTTTTAGAATAAGTTGGAGGAAGGGACCACAAACCCTACACAAAGAGTATTACTGCTCTCAAATAAATTAGAGTTAAATCTCGATTCTCAGGGTCGAACATGTGATCCCTCTCTCCCAATTTGTACTTAAAAAAATGGTTTTCATCAATAGCATAATTTTGGAGTTTTTTGCAAAAACTTTCCATTGAAGCCATGAGATGCATGAGTTTTTTCGTATTTATACCAAACTTGCCCCAATTATTTGCATAAATTTCCTCTAAAACGTTGTTATTCATAAAAGAAAATAAAAAACAAAAAGTTTTTCTAACTTTTTTTTTTAGAAAAAAAAAAGTTTTTTTTTACTATACATAAAAAAATCTCCAAAATATTTTAATAATTTGACATAGAGGAAAAAATGATATATGTTTTTTCATTTACAAGGTTTATAGAAATATCAATATGACATCTCTTTCTTTCTCTCTCCTCCCTTAGCTATCTTTGGAGTATTTAAACCCCAACCCACAAAGCCATGAATCAATATAAACAAAAATCTCAAAACCCCAAAATCCCAAATTATTAAAAAAAAAAAGAAATGGTGGCCGGTGGTAATTTCTTTGAGTGGTTTAAGGTTTTGATTTTGTGGTGTTTTTTGTTGGTGGCGGCGTTGAGGGCGGCGGTGGTGCTGTGGTGGCGGCCGAGAAAAATCCATCAGCATTTTTTCCGGCAGGGAATTAGTGGGCCGCCGTACCGGTTCTTCATCGGAAATGTTAAGGAAGTTGTCGGAATGATGATTAAAGCCTCTTCCGATCATTCTTCTTCTTTTCCTAATTTTTCTCATAATATTCTTCCTCGTGTTCTTCCTTTTTATCATCATTGGAACAAGATTTATGGTAGGTTTCTTTTTTGACTTGTATTTTTTGGTTTTAATTTTACACTTTTTGTTGTTGTTGTTGTGAAGATTTTCTTTTTTTTTTCTTTTTTTTTCTTGGAAATCTCCACTTTTCCTCCTTTTACTCTCATAAAGTTGGTTTTTTTTATTTTTTATTTTCATGAGAATTTACTGTATAAAGGCTCTTTTGCCACCCACCTACTATTTTAGTATTTTTTTTTTTAAATCGGAGAGTATTTCTGTAACCTCTCTCTCCTTTATCTAAACTCTTTGTATGCACTTTGGCATATCTTAATATAAGTATTTTTTAAAAAAAAAGGTTTTTTTTTTTCAATTTCAACAATATTTGTGGTGGGTGTACCTTTAATTAGTAGATCGTAGAAGATGTCATTGAAACTCTTCCTTTTAGCTCTGTTAGTTTGTTTTCTTGTGGAGAATTTGAAATTTTTATTGTTTTCTTATGAATTTATATATATTGATATGGTTCTATTTTGTTTTTCTTATTTATATTTATATATATTTATATATATAAAATGTAACTATTCGGTCAATTTATGTGTATCTTAATTATTGTCACCAAGTATATTGTCAATTTATGCAACTATAAATTGAATTCATTAACTCTAATAATTATTTAAGATCCTCTATGACTACTATGATATTTCATGATAGTTTGTTTCTATTTTCAATCTTCAAAATTCATTTTTTGAGTTTAAACACGGGTTGAGAGATTAGAATCTCCATCTTAAAATTAAATCACCACCCCATAATAGCTCTTTCATCCCCTCATCTTTCTCCCTCTTAACCTCTTTTATTCCACTCGAAACTAAAAAAGTTAATATATCTTAATTAATTGAGCTATGTTACTATTTTTTTTCTTTTTGACAAAGCTATGTAACTTTCTTCTCTCTTGTTTATGACGGGATTTGTTTATTATTTTTGTGTCTAATAGGTTCTAAATTTTTGGTATGGTTCGGACCGACAGTGAGGTTGGCGGTGTCGGATCCCGACCTCATTCGAGAAATCTTCACATCAAAATCAGAATTCTGCGAAAAATACGAACCTCACCCGCTCGTTAAACAGCTAGAAGGCGATGGCCTCCTCAACCTCAAAGGCCAAAAATGGGATCTCCATCGCAAGATCATCTCCCCTTCTTTCCACATGGACAATCTCAAAGTATGAACAAAAAAAAATCTTATTTTTCTCAAATGGGGTTTCAAAAAAATTAGTTTTTTTTTCAAATGGGGCTTCATAAAAATGATTCTTTTCAAATGGGGTCGTATAAAAATTATGTTTTTTTTTTTTTTTTTTTGGATTAGTTGATGATTCCAGTGATGGCAAAAAGTGTTGTGGATATGTTGGAGAAATGGTCAGCAGATTCCGGCGAGGTGGAAATAGAAGTCTCGGAATGGTTCCAAACCCTAACCGAAGATGTTATCACTAGAACAGCTTTTGGCTCTAGCTATGAAGATGGTAAAGCCATTTTTCGCTTACAAGCCCAACAAATGATCCTTGCTGCTCAAGCCTTCCAAAAAGTTTTCATCCCGGGCTACAGGTACTAACCTAACATGTTGTTCGGGAAGACCCGTCTCGTCCGTAGAGTCTTAGGGTCTTTGGAGGGATCTCAAACATAAAATGTACGAGTGAATTTAATCATAAAATTCTTTATTATATTCTTGATCTGAACTTTGAAATGACATAGGTGTCCTGACTATATGGTGGAGTGTAACGTTTTTAAAATCTCAAAGCACACTAAAAAAAATGGACTTTTTTTTATGACATGCACTATATATAAGAATATTTATAAATAAGATATAATCGGGTTGGAGCTAGAATATTAGTAGTAATAATTTAATGATAAGTAAATGCAAATTTTTTAGTTTTAAAAAAAAAAAAAAAAACCCTTAAACACAAGGATTTTTTAGTTTAGAGTTAGTAATTTTTTTAATTTTTACGATTAATCACGGGATGACACACGCCTTTCTCCCTGAGGCAATCAAGGTGCAAGAAAAGACACTAGACTTGTGCAACTAGGTGCAAGCTTGAGCGAAGCTTTTAAAACATTGGTGATCAACTATTTAATCGAAGGGCTATCTACATGTGGGCAATCACGATTTCTTGGTTTCATAGAAAAGAAGTATTAACCTAATATGATATCGAGTAAAAGGTTTGAATTTAGGTTCTAATGTAATTGCATTTATTAGATTCCTACCGACGAGGACGAACGTGAACTCATGGAGATTGGACAAGGAAATAAGGAAATCGTTAATGAAACTGATCGAACGACGACGGGAGGATTCGATTGAGAGCTCGAAGGATTTACTAGGGTTGATAATAAGGGCATCAAACTCTTCTCCATCATCAACTATTACTATTAATGACATTGTTGGAGAATGCAAGGCGTTTTTCTTTGCTGGCAAACAGACCACATCCAATTTGCTGACGTGGACAATGATCCTCATGGCAATGCACCCACAATGGCAAGAACAGGCACGTGATGAGGTACTAAGGGAGTGTGGATCACGTGACATACCCTCCAAGGATGATGTTAGTGTTACAAAGCTAAAAATGGTAGGCTTTTATATTTATTTCATATTATTAAAAAGTATTATGTCTCTTTCTCTTAGCTCCTGAGAAAAACCAATCTGCCACCTTTCCTTTTTTTTTTTTTTTTTGAAAGCAATATATCATTAAAAACTAACCAATCCAGACAAAGGGATTAACCCCAACCACCATTTTTGTCTTGATCCACACCTCAGACCAAGACAAACCCCACCACAAAGAGCTACTAGAAAAGTAGCATCTAAATTGTGAGTTATTTTGTTAGGGTAGATTGTGGACAAGGGTATTTTGGTAAGTTTCATTTTTGTGATATAATGTGTGCAGTTGAGTATGATCATCAATGAATCATTGCGGTTATATCCACCGACGGTGGCTACTATTCGACAAACAAAAGTTGATATAGAACTTGGTGGTTACATGGTTCCACGTGGCATTGAACTCTTGATCCCGATTTTAGCGGTTCATCATGATCAAAAGATATGGGGAAATGATGTGAATGAGTTTAATCCAGGACGATTTGCAGAAGGTGTGGCAAGGGCGGCCAATCATCGAGTTGGGTTCATTCCATTCGGGCTCGGAGTTCGAACTTGTATTGGGCAAAATTTGGCTATATTGCAAGCAAAGTTGACTCTTGCAATTATACTTCAAAGATTCTCTTTTCGATTAGGACCATCTTATCAACACGCACCCGCAGTTCATATGCTACTTTATCCACAATATGGTGCACCTATTATCTTCCAAAAATTATCCACCACATTAGTCCATCAAGATCAACACTCATGAATCACAGTATATCAAATATCCTCACTTTTCCAAGTGAAATGTCCATAGTGCCTATACACACTCAATATTATGTCACTACCTTAACTAGGACCAAAACTTTGTTTTTGTATAGCCATACAATTAAGTTTTTCTTAATATTTACTTACTTCATCCCCCAAACAAACCTCATTCCTTTTTCTCCTTTCTAGAAACTTCAAAAAAGAAGAAAAATAACCTCATGAAATTTACCCAATTAGTCCCTTTCCTCTATTAGCATGTAACTTGTGTTTTTTAATTAGGAATTTAGAGATACCAGCAACTTAGGGTAGAGATAGATTCTTGTGTTGCCTCATCTCAATTTCTCTCTCATGTGTATGTAATGTATTTTTTTTTTTTCACCCATTTCTATACCTTGTTGTGTTGTATCATATTTTTATTTTTGCTTTTTTATTCATAATTCTTCTAAATTTAAATTGCTATTGATTTTTAGTAGTCTTTATATCTGATTAAATTTATTTCAACTTCCGTACACTATATATTGAAAGACTAAAGTGAAATAATTTATTGTATTAATTAAACATTGTCTTGTAAGTTTATTTAAAATTAGAATTATATATTTTTCTTTTGCAGTTGTTATTAGCACGATCAGTTATTGTTGGGATATGCCTTGAATTGTTTAATTTCCTACAATTACTTATTCGGGGTCTAGTTGCTTGGTCAGTAAGTCGGGGTCTCTAGGGCGAGGCTCATGGTGGGGGTTCGGAGGCAACACCTCCTGAACCTAAACGAAATATCTAATTCAGTTTCTATTTTCGTATATGGATTTTTATGTATTTGAATCTTATCTGTGATAAGGTTTAATGAGAGTGCACTATATAAACTCGAATTAAACCCTAGCTCCCACGATTGACATTCTAGCGAACTGCTTCGTGAGCTGACTTCTTACTTAACCAATTAACTCTCATTTTTTAGAGTTATCACAAATTTTCGCCATCTTCTTAATAAAAACGTTATCCCTCCCTACCCATGGAGTAACTAACACACCGTTAGTGATGAACCACGTAAATTTCTGTGTTCTTCTCTTTTACTTTTTTTTTATTGATTATTGATTGTCGTTTTCATAATAGTTACATATAATATACTTACAAATTTTTCTCACTACCAAAGCAAGGAGGGAACCACAACGTACCTGATCTACAAATGAAGGCAATCTCTCATTTCAATACCCTCAACAATAAATTTTTTTTACAGTCTTCAAAGTTATCGTGTGTTAAGGGATGACAAACTAGAAGTGATTTCGGTTCCATTCTTGTCGGTTTTGTACCAAACCGACAACCGAACTAATATCTTCGCTTTTTAAAAAATGAATTCAATCCAATGTGCAATAAAGTATAGAACCATTGGTTCAGTTTTCAATTGGTTCGGTTTGGTTTTGGATCTGATCCAATATCCAATTTTTTGTCAATTCTTTTAAAATCATGTATCTCAACATGAAAGTGATTTGGTTTCGGTGGTTCATTCGTTCACCTTGTCAATAAATGAGAAGGATCTGAACATTAACAAGTACGGTCCTTGCATCCGACTTTCTTTCGTAAAATTAGTTTCAAATAGATAATGACAACTAATATGAAAAAAAAAAAGTAAAGTTTGAGAAAATTATTTGAAAAATATATTGACATTTGAAAGATTAAAAAAAAAAAAAAAAAAATATATATATATATATATATATATTTATTATAAGAGATTGATATTCAAAAAATCGGAACCAATCAAATATTTTCAGTTTTTTCAAATTACAAATCGATATGTCTAACTTTGTACTAAAAAACCGATCTAATCCATTGGATTGGATTAGTTCGATTTCAGTTTTTTGATGCACCCCTACTCATGGCTTTGCTTTTGGTTTCACCCAAAAGCCTCATATTAAAGGGAGATGTTTGTCCTCCTATATAATCCTATGATCTATCCCTTATTTAATCAATGTGAGATTAGTACGATGTGAGATTACTAATTTGTTTGTATTCCCAACCTCGTATATTACTTATACAACCATATATCACTCGTAAAGAAGAACGTGTTCTTGAAAATAAGATAGGAAAAAATGAAGGAAAAGGAACAACAAACTTTAAAAAAATATATTATATGTTTTAAAAAATATTTACCTAAATAATTTGTTTTTGAAGACTGTATTTGAATTGTCTTCCAAGACCTCTGATCACAAATAAAGATATCAGTTTACTGTCTTTTTTTATTATTAAAAGGAAAACCCCCAAATGAACTTAGAAATTTGAATTCAAAAAACTTTGGTTTCTTACTTAGATATGCTTTGAAAATAATGAAAGGAACTACCAAGGTTTAAATAATATTAGAAAATAAAATGGTTATGAGTTCAAAATATAGTAAGAATAATTGAGATAGGCAGAAACTGGCATGGCCCACAAATATGTCGTTGAGTGAAGTTTCACTTTATAATAAACAACTTTTTCTTGAAATTTTTTGTTGCATTGACTTTATGGGTCTTGGGGATTTCGAGTTACAAACTTATACTATAGAATAGAAGTTAAATTTCATCCTTTCGTTTATAAAATTAATATACATTACTTTTTCTTTTAATTAAATTATTACAAACCTTCTCCCAAACCAAAAGAAATGAGATGGTTGATGTGTGGCCGCATGGACGCAACACTTCTTGGCTTCGGTCGCGCCCACATCGGAACCTAAAATAAAGATGGAACACTTCTAAAAAATGGTTAGCACGACCGCAATGGCGCTGCAAATGGAAGACTTCTTGGCAGCTTCAACGCCAAAAATGGCGATCGTTGCCGTATCATCATCGTTGTGACTTTGAAAGAAACAAAAGACATTTGAGTTTTAAATTGTACTTAATGTATTACTTATACAACCATAACACTTGCAAAGAAGAACATATTCTTGAAAATAACCAAAATAAGAAGAAAAAAAATAAGGAAAAGGGAAGAACAAACTTTTAAAAAGAAAGTAATACATGTTTTAAAAAATATTTTCCTTATTGATTTTGCTTTTGAAGACCATATTTGAATTGTATTCCAAAAGCTCCGGTCGCAAATAAAGATATCATTTAATTGTCTTTTTCTATTAAAAGGAAAGATCCCAAATAAACTTAGAGATTTGAATTTCATGGTTTTCATACTTAGATGTGCTTTTGAAAGTAATGAAAAAAATTAGAATGGATAGTCTAATGATTAAAATAATATTAAAAAACTAAATGATTATGAATTTAAAACAGTTAGGATCATAATGAGATGGGCTGCTGATCCAAAAAGTATAAATATTTTAAATATGTAGTGGAGTGAAGTTTCAATTCATAATAAACAACTTTTTTTCCTTGAATTTTTTTTGTTGCATTCAGAGTAATATAGAATAGAAGTTAAATTTCATAGAAACATCCTTTCTTCTTCTTCTTCTTCTTCTTTTTTTTTTTTTTTTTGAGATTTCCTTTCTTTTCTTATTAGTTAGACTTCTTTTAATTAATAAATCAATAATAAAATTAATGTAGTTTGATTTTTCTTTAGATTAATTATTACAAGCCTTCTCCCACACTAATTATTTGTGTAAGTTGGCATGCTCCCACATTAATATTAAAGCATTTGTCTCCTCTTCTTCACTACAAGACAAAATCAACATTCTAATATTCAATATTTTATTGTTTAATTTACTCATTTTTTTAATAAATTAATAGCCCATACCAAAGAAAATGAGATGGTTGATGCCTGGTATTGATTAGAGAATGACAGTCCCTTTACTTGAAAATTAATGCAAATTATATAAATGTATTTTGTGCAATTTGTAGTATTAAGTTCATTTTCTCAAATTAAATAGGTGTGAACTCAAAATTCTTGTCTTTGTTCATGAATGAGAAAAGACACAGTTTTTTATGACTATTTAGCCATAGGTTCATGACATTGAAGTTTATTCACATTGAGGCTCGTAAAATTGTTACTTAGTTTTGTAGTTTTATACAATCCAGACCAAATGACCAAATGACCAAATGACCCTCTTATTACTTTTTTTTTCTTTTTTTTTTTTCATGAATGGACACCCATATTAAAGATCATAAAAATAATAATCATCTTTCTATAAGAGATCACTTGATTTAAAACAATTAATATAAAATTGTCATTATCCATAACAACCACTTAATTTAAGAAGATATTCAATATTGTTGTATCAAATGGCCCTTTTAACACATTTAATTTTCATAAAAGGGCATTCATATTTAAGATGCTTATTTCAATCATTTTTCTATGGATTTAGAATTGCTCATTAAAATGTCACTTTCCACAATAAATCCCTAAAATAAGATAGTAGTCGGACCAAATTGACCGATCTTATTATTTCTTTCACAATAATACACCCATTTAAGACCATCAAACTAATCATTTTTCACCAACCATTTACTTGATCTAGGACAAAATTAGAACATCACTTTCCACAACTTACCCTCAAATTGAGATTGTATACATTATAATAGTACCAAATGACCCCAAATTTTTCCCCACAAAAAGACTCACATTTATGGACATCAAAGAAAAAGTGGAACTCCAATGATGTATGACCTAGTAATCAAAGGGTTGAATCGTTCGTTGATAACTGTCATTCTCTATAACAAAAACAATGCTCAAACTAAGATTGAATTACAATATAGCTATACTAATTACAGCCTCTTTTAACATTTTGTTCACCAAAAACAACATGCTAGGATCGGTTGAGACATTAGTTTCTATAATAACTCATTGAAACAACTCTTTAATAAAAGACAATGGCAGTTTGAACATAGTTCAACTGGTTAAAAGTATATATTCTCGACAAGAGATCAAAGGTTAAAATCTTGATCTCACTTCATACGTTGTTAAACTCGTAAAATATAATGAAATCAAGACAAACCCATTTTTCAAAACAAATCACTTGTTTCATGATCATCAAATAAATCAGTCATATTTGCATAACAAACCACTGAAATAAAGATCATATACACAATAAAACTGAGTTAGGAGCTAAGGCCCTGTTTCTGTGTCTAAGTGTGTGGGAGGCAAAATCACATGGGAATAGCAATCATGAAGAGGAGCAAAGGAGACAACAGGAGAGGATTTCGTGGAGCCACATATATTCGTGAGTGTCCGGACTCGTTTATGCACCCCTTGACTATTCTCACGAGATAGACTGTCTGACCTTGTAACATTTGACTGTCAAGAAAATTTGTAGAAAATTAATTCTTAAGTAAGTGGACAATATGGATTGAATCCATAATTTAGTTCTCTAAGACCGTGATCAGTAGGTCAAGTCGTGATGGTTTAACCAGAATCATTTTCTTCATCAATAAAACATGAAAAGATGCCATTTAGCTAAAGACACGCCGAACTCCCATGTGCCGATCATTTTTCCTACTTCCTTTTACTCTTTTATCTATATCTCTTTTACCCCCTCTTTCGCTTATACTTTATGTACTTTGATCCATACGATCATTTAGAGTGTGTTTGCAACCCTTCGGTTATCATAAACGATGGGTTATTATAACAGGGAAAGTTATATTAACCTATGTTTGAGGTGCAGGTTATTATAATAGGTGTTTGAGATGCATGAGCTAACCCACGAATTATTATAATCGGTGGCCTAAATACGGGATGAGTTATTATAACCCACCCTTAAACAGAGCACAAACTGCAAAAAATCTTTTGGATCAAGAAACCAATCAGAGAAAGAGACTTCAACATAACTAAATGAAACTGAAAGAACTTATTTCAGGGATTAAATGGATCAAGAAACTCCACATTAGAGCACAGAGCAAAAGAATATAGAATAAAAATCTACTCAGTATTCTCAATTTTCCTTGCAATCAAATATTTGGGGTAAAACAATAATGACAAATTTTAACTCAAGTGAAGATGAAGAACAAAAAATGGAGGAAGTTAAGGATATTAAAGACAAATTAAAAAGAAGAAAAAGCATTGAAATTGATGGCATCTGTACAGAAGAAGAATAGCAAGTACTTTGTACTTGCAACTCTCTTATGAACAGTAAATCAGCTAATTCCTTTAAACCAGACATGATCAGCCGAGGAAACGGTGTAATGAAATGGAGACTAAATTACGAAAGTAAAACAAATAAGCTAATGATGAAACGAGGCTTGTTTGGATTCAAATGTTCAAAATAAGCATGAAGTTGTCCCCCAGGGATGGCCACGTTGATAGAGACTTAGAGTCTCCAAAGTATGGTCTCTTAGAAGTCTAATATTCGAAACTCACTAGTGATCTTAACTGTAAAACCCGATGTTGTTTCCCACTCCGGGCCAAGGAACAGGTGTGAGTGCCTCACATATTTAGTGGGGCGAAGTTTCGAATCCCAATAATTTCTGCAGGATCCACATCAGAACACTATCAAGCCTTCACAAATTAACCTTCTTTTTACTCTAGGGAAAAAAAACATATATGCATGCAATGGACAAGGAGAAATAAACAGGACCATAATTTCTACATGTTACCTGGACCATGTATCCAATGCCAATGCCAGGTTGTATTGTCATTATTGAATTCTGTACTATACAAATTTACTATGGAGAAACCCCCCCTCCAGATTCATCATTGTGATAAATTACATAATTGAAATCCTAATTCCAAATGATAAGGCAACCCTAATTCTCAACCCAAATATCCAAGCTTATAATGAAGCAAGAACCCTTGAATTAAAAGATTAACACCTCCTTATGGATCTGGGAACAACCAAGAGAAAAGCTAGAATTTGATTATCTCTTAAGATCAAAGATCTAGAAGCAAGATATGGAAGATCT
>JBBMKA010000020.1:12815901-12838404 GCA_037833695.1 Sechiopsis laciniata | reverse complement strand
AAAACAAAAAACGAAAATTCAAAAATAAAAAACTAGAAACAAAAAACGAAAAACGAAATGGTTATCAAACGGGGCCTTAACAATTATGGACACTTTTTTCATATTAGTTAAACTAAATTAAGAGTTTTAAGTTATTGTTATAAACATACAAATACAAATATTGAGGTTGTTAATGCTAGTAATAGTTGAGCAACTTCAGTGTAGTTTATGAATAAAAAATTATGAATTCAAATTCAACCTCTAATTATTATTAAATTAAAAAAGATATTGAGATTTAACTAAAAGAAAAAATAAACTTTAAATTTGGTATATTCTTTAGAGTTTATATATAAACAATTGATGTTTTCTTTTAATTATGAAAGAAGGTTTTATACAAATTAATTTTCAATGTCCCAATTGTATGCATATAATATATTTAATTACTTAGAATCTATATATTAAAAAAGGGTTTTCATTGTTCAAAAAAAAAAAAAAAAAGGTTTTCAAAATCAATGTGTTTATAATTATTATTCGTACATATAACATGAAAGAAATTATGTGGGAAAGTTGGAACTTATTTCTTCTCAATCATTCCCTAAAGAAACATACAAAATCGTAAGGGGGTTGTAATTTGTTCTTTCTTGACTATTTAATTTTCTATTCCAAAAAAAAAGACTATTTAATGAAAACCAAATTGTAAATAATTAAGTTTCCGAGTAAAATTTTGAGTAAATTATAAATTTGTTCCTAGTTTAATTTCTATAATTTCAAAAAACTAGAATTTAATGTATATCACAGACAAAAAAGATAGAATTTGGTTTTTATAGTATTTAAAATTAAAATTTAATCTCTATGATTTGTTAAAACCTAAATAATATTGTTTGTCCTTTCTAATCGTTAACGATTTAAATGTGTGAAAGTTAGTTTTTCATATGTTAATAATTAAATGTGTGAAAGTTAGTTTTTCATGTATTAATAATGACTATGTAAGTTAAATAATTGATTAGACATTATTTACACATGAATAACTTTTTTTGAAAATTGGAAAATCGAAGTTTTGCTCTCCTATTCCCAAAAAATTTTATGTGAGTGTGAATCTTAATCTGCCAAAAATGGAAATTAAAGAAAATATCAATATCTTACCTCTCTATTTCAATTAACAAAACAATCCAATTCTTTCTATGAAAAAAGAAAAAAACATGTATACTGAGTAAACACTTCGTACTTAAAATTTATGTGGCACTACACACTTTTTTTTTAATTCTCATTTTATATTGTTTTGATTTAAAAAATTGTGTTGCATGATGTCATATAAGATTTAAGTAGAAAATGCCTACTCATCCATATGTTAAAGTTTCTCACCTACAAAATATTCTAAAAATAAATGTAAAACATTTTAATATATTGAATAAATTTTAATTTTCTTCGCATTGTAGAATTAAACTTTAATTTCTAAAATTATTAGGAGTTAAATTCTAACCCTTTTTAATATAGGAATCAAATTTATAATTTACCAAAAATAAATGGACATGGAAATGTGTAGGCCTTAAAAAGCCTAGTGAATCTTCATCTTTCAAAAAGGGAAATTAAAGAAAAATGTATCTTACCCCTCTATTTCAATTAACAAGATAATTCAACTGTTACAATGAAAAAAAAAAAAAAAAAAAAAAAAATCTTGCATGCTTAAAGAATAAGTAAATAGTCAATACTTAAGAACTTACATGGTGCCACAACTTTTTTTTTTATTCTTATTTTATATTACTTTGATTGGAAAAAACTGTGTGGCACACATGATATTAAACAAAATTTAAGTAAGAAATACCTACTCATTCATGTGTCGTGCAAGTTTGTCGCCTACAAAATTTTTAAAATTATTAGAAACTAGATTTTAACTTTTTTTTTTAACTATAAAAATCAATTTTATAATTTATAAAAAATAAATGGACATAGAAATATGTATGCGAGAGAAGTCCATCCAAAAAGTTATATGAGAGTGTGAATCATTATCTTCCAAAAAGAGAAATTACAGAAAAATGTAATTATCCTTGCCCTCTATTTCAATTAACAAAAAAATCCAATTCTTTCAAGTAAAAAAAAAAAAAAAAAAAAAAAAAAAAAAAAAAAAATCTTGGACAATTATGAATAAGTAGAAAGACCATACTTAAAATGTTTATGTGATATGATGAGTGTCACACCTTTTAAATAATTTTTTATATTATTTTGAAAAAAAATATGTAGCACACATCACATGTCAGATAAGATTTTGGTGGTGTTTGGATGTAAAATTGTGGAGTGGTTAGATAGAGTGAGAATATTAATAACTCGTTTGTTGTAGTTGTTTATAAAGTGTTTTGTAGAGTAATTATAATAATAACTCGTTTGGATACAATTATTTATTGAATAGTTGTAGATAATAACTAGTTTAGATGTAATTTTTATATGAAGGAATTGTATGAGATGTTTGTTATTTTCTAAATGATATGACATTTATGATTAATCTAAAATAATGACTTTTTTTTTAATATTTATTATTCTAAATCCGAAATTGTTCTTTAATATATTTGAGGACTCTTTTTTTCTTTTTTCTTTTTTTTCTTTTAATCTTTTTGTAATATCACATTCTTTATTTATCGTTTTAATTTGTATTATTAAATTTTTGTACTATTATTTTTTTGTGAAAATACTTTTTATACCCATATATTTTTTATGATATGAACTTTAGTTTATTTTATATTTCAAAAAATCACATATAGAGTATGAAAGGACAATTAATTTTAAATGATGAAATATATTTTTAAAATATGATATTATGTGAATGAAACTAATTTTCATTTAGTTAGTAAATCAATGATATAAGGTAAATGAAAAAAGATAAATATAATTTATAAAAAAAAAAAATGAATTAAGAAACTATCGTTAATTTTAAATTATGAAACATATTTTTAAAATACGATATTATATAAATGAAAGTATTTATAATTAATTAGTTGAAAATTAATACTATTAAGTAAATAAAAAGATATGTCAAATGTTTAAGACAACAAATTAATTTATAAAATAAAAAATATAATTGTTTATGAAATATAATTGATATTAGATGAAAGAAAAGAAATGAATATATACATATATATAATTATATAATTATATCATAAAAATTTGGAAAAGGAAATTATCTTTTTAATGGTATAATATTTATTTATTTTTAATCTAAAATATTGTTCTTTTATTTCTTTATTATTCCAAATTTCAAATGATTTTTTTATGCTTGGACTTTCTTTGATAATATAGTTTTTTTTAATTTTTTTTTTTTTACGATTTAATTTGTATATATTTCTTTAGAATCATTTTAATTTGTATAGTTACATCCTTGTTTGTTATTTTTTGTGTGAATACCTTGTACCAATTTTTTTTGATAATATGAATTTATTTCATAATTCATGAAATCAATGTTGATTGTGACATGACAGCTAATTTAAATGACGAAATATATATTCTTAAATACGATATTATGTAATGAGAATAATTTTCCATTTTTTCAAAAAAAAATAACTTTTCATGATTTAATGAATCAAAGATGAATTAATGATGTTTTAAAAAAAGAGATAAATTAATGATATTAGATATATGAGAAATAATAATTAAAAATTAAATAAAATTAAAATTCGAAGTTATCGTTAATTTTAAATTAATGAACTATATTTCAATAAATGATATATGTGATTGAGAACAATTTTTAATTAATTAATTAAAATTAATATATTATGTAGATAAAAAAGTATAAAAAAATATTAAACAAAAAATAATATTGAATATGAAAATACTCATCATTAAAATATGAAACATATTTTTTAAAATATGATATTAGATAAATAAAAAAACATATATGTATATAATAGAATGAAAATATATCATAAAAGTTTAAAAACAAAAATTTGGAAAACAAAAATAAGAACAAAAATAATTCTGAAGCTTTTTGCATGGAAAATAAAAAATTGAAAATTTGAAAAACAAAAACTAAAATTGGAAATTTGAAAAAACAAACAATTAAAAAAAAAAAAAAAACTGAAATTTGAGAGAAAAAAACATACAAACGGTAGTTCTGAAAGAAAAATAAATTTAAAAAATAAAAAAATTTTGATCACCACGTGGTGTGTTAACCTTGAACCACGTAGCCCATTACAACCCCTCAATAAACGAAGCGAATCATTCGCTGAAAATCACTGAAATTTGGAAATCGCTTGGAAAAAAAAAAAAAAAGGTTAAGCGAAACATTCGCTTAAATTCAGCCGCTTGCTAAAACCTACAAACAAACAGCCCCTTGAGGAGAGAGTGTCTACTCATCTATGTATTTGGTAAGTTTCTCACATCCAACAAATCCAAAATATAAAGGTCGCACATTTTAACATACCGACAAAATGCTAACTAAACCATATAACTAAATTTTAAATTTGAAAATTATGTAGAAACTAAATTCCATCCTTTTTTTACCATACGAATCAAATTTATAATTTACCCAAAATAAATGTGTATGCGTGAAAAAGTCTACCAAAAGACTTATATGTGAGTGTGAATCTTTATCTTTGAAAAGGAAAATTAAAGAAAAATGTAAATATTTTACCACTCTATTTCAATTAACAAAATAATCCAATTCTTTGGATGCAAAAACAAAAAAATTTGCAATAAGTAGACCAGCTTATGTGGCCCCTAATTTAAAAAATTACTTACACAAAATATATAAAATCACTAAAAAAAAAAAAAAAATATATATATATATATATATAAAATAAAATTTTTATATTTTCTACTTAATTTATTCAACCAGCCCACTTCCAATACATATTTTAAAAAATTCATATATTTTTGGAGATTTCTCGTATATAACAAAAAGAAGGAAAAAAACCAAAGAAATAGCATGAATATGGTAATTTTGATATAAAACCATCTATAGCATAAAAATGTGTAGGTCTTAGTAAAATGACTAAATTGTCTACTCTTAAAATCACGTTCACCTTATTAAAAGTTAAGTAAATTTAACTGTTTGAAAACAAATAAGTTTAACAAATTGAAATCGATTAATTCAACTAATTGAAAGCATGTAAATTTAGCTCATTGAAACAATGACAATTTTGAAATATAAAAAAAGCAAAAAACAAAAATTACTCTAATTAAAATATTTTAGAAAATATATCATAATTAAAATTGTTGAGACAAGAGTTATCTAACTATAAGATTTTCTATATTTATTTTTTTGTCATTTCCTATAAAATAATTTTAATTTTATATTAATTTAGTAGAAGAAGAAAAAAACATCTTACAAAAATGAATGTACAATTAATATAGAAATTACACAAATAACTTAGTCACACACGGGCATAATTTAACCGACATAAAATATAAATTTATAACCATAAATTAAAAGTTTAAAAACCCCTCCTTTCAAAAAAAAAAAAAAAAAAAAAATCCTTCCTTTCAAAAATTGTTCAACTCAATAGTAAAAAAGATTAAATTTTCAATCATGAATAAATATACAAATATTAACTGTAAAAATGTCATATCCAACATTCTAAAAAAAAGAAGTCATATCCAACAATCTCTTCTCAAGGACTACTCTTAAATTCATTGAAGTCAATTGAAATCAAATAATTAAGAACCCCAATTATAATTGCAATTCCATATTAATTTTGTTGATAATATCCTTCCAAAATATGGGTATATATTGTTATTTATTAAAATCAGCATGAAGAAGATCCTAATTAGGTATGTGAATCAATATGCACAACTCATGCTGCTCTGTCATCTCCCAATCATTTCTTGAAGAACACCTCAAAAATCCAAGAAGAAAACAAAAATCTTTGAAAGTTTAAATCCAAAATGTTCATAAATATTTGAATAATTAAGATTTTCAAAATATTTATAAAAAAAAAAAACCATGGTGGTCACAATAAGATAATGAAATTTGACATAATTTATTGTTACTAAGATAAAGACAATTTGATCATTTATTACATATTTATGGATTAAAAATTTGGATCTCTCTCTTTCATTATTTTTTCTTGGGAAATTGAAATAATTAATTGCATTTATTCCACAACAAAGTACCTTTATACAAATTGGGGCACGTTTAATTTTTTTTGTTTTTTTCACATCCATTTTTAAATTTTTTTTCCTAATTAGAATGTCCCATCTTTATAAAATATAGTTTATTTAACTCCTCAACATCAAAAGACAAATATTTTCATTGTATCAAAAAAAATTCATATAATAAAATTGTTTTTGCTATTAATAACTTTCTAACTTTCTAAGTTTTGTTACTAAATATTATATTAATTAGTAATTGAAATTAAATTTTGTGGTTAGAGTAGAGTAATATAACTGTTTTTTCTTCTTCTTTTGTCTTCAATGCGATATTATATGCGATATCATTAGGAATTTTGTCGACATTGTAATATATTTGGAAATTAGAAAGGTCTACGAGTTATAGGTAATACTTTCGCTGAGATAAACCAGAAATTATTTGACATTTTTCTCAAATCCTTGAACTTAAAGGTATTATAGAAGAGAAATTTAACCTCTACAACTTTAGAAGGAGAATGACCAATTACCAAAATGTTGTCCACGTAAATAAGTAAGATAACAAAAGAAGAGCCTACGCTCATGGTAAAAAGAGAATAATCGACTTTTTATTGAGAAAAACGAATGTAAAGGAAAATTGAGTAAAACTTTGAAAACCATTAATGACTTGCTCGTTTTGGTCCATATATGGACTTGTGCAGCAAATAAACTAGATAGGATTTGTGAGAGGCAAAATCATTGGTATAATAAATCAGGTAGTTGCATATATACTTCCTAGAGTAAACCATAATTAGTAGCTTGTGTTGTATCCAAAACAGTATTTGAAGCAACAAATAGTTTCAGTCTTTGAACTAAGCAAATCATACTCTTCTATGAGTAGCAAGAAGTACTTTCGCTCAGATGAATAAATACTAACTTTTGATCGAGATATTTCTAGCCTAAATAGCATTTGATAGTTCTTAATCTTTGAAATAAAATACATTTTGTAAGAGAAGTTTAACCTTTACAGCCTGAGAAGATGAAGGGCCAATTACCATCATGTCGTTCAAATAAATAAGGCAAAAAGCTTGTAATTCAAGTTAATTTAGGTTATCTAATTTGTGTTGGAATTTGGTTCCTTAAATTAGTTCACTTAGTGGCTAATTGTTATAATTAAATGAATTTCTAATTCAATATAAATATCTTAAATTTTATATGGTTTCAAATTAATTATATCTTTTAATTGATCTCATAATTAGGATCTTAAATAGAGTTCTCCTAATTAAAAGAGTCATAAGAGGAAATTGGTAAATTAGTATAAGAGCTTACTAATTTATATAGAGCTTTAAAATTTATTTGTTTCCTTTTTGAAAACTCCTAAAATAATTATATATACACACACATTAATATCTCTTTCACAAAATCCTAGAGCTAAACCTATTTGTAAACAACCTATAAACTTCGAGCCAAACAACCCTTTTCTCTATCAACCTCTCCCCTCGTTTCTTGTGCTGCATCTAGTCTCGAAGCCCCATCACCCAATTGCCGAGAAAGATGCTAGAGAACTCCTTTCACCGTCATGCCCTTGTCGTTCAATAGTTTGCATTTTGATCCACTACGTCGCGAGCTTGAAGATCACCACCCGTTTATTCGTCTGTAACAATTCGCAAGTTGGGGTCACTGTAAGAGATACAGCTGCAAGATTTTCCATCGTCTGCGAGTTCGTCTATTCTATTTTGAATCTAGCACCGTCATCGTAGCTTTTTATCCTCTGCCCGTGTCAGCGAGTTTGTCAGTGCCACGTTCAATTTTGAAGTCGCCATCATGAAACCAAATTTTAGACCCCTTATTGAGACCAAGTTGGACTCCCTTTTGTTTGTGTTGACTCATTGATGAGTTGGCACCTTTGTTCCATGGTTTGACCAAACCAAATATTTTGACTCCCTTTGACCAAGTAAGAGATTTTGACAGTTAATAATTGACCCATATTGACTATTTGACTCTTTTTACTAGCTTAACCCCATTTGATTTTATTGGACCACGTTTGATCAAGTTTGATTGCATCGTTGAGTCTTGGATCCCAATTTTCAAATTTTTTGTCCCTTTTTTGTAATTTTGATGCCTTTAATCTGTTTTTAACAATTTAAGGTGCTAAAAGTGACCCATTTGCTTGTTTTGGGCCTGGATCGAGTGTTGGCTCTTGAGTTTGTGGATTAAGAGCTTATAGTCTTCATGGATTTTGACCAAGTCAGAGACCATTTACCCTCAACTCGAGGTCCTGTAGTTTAATATGTGAATATATTTGATTGAATGTTAGCTTGCTTGATTATCTGATGTTTTTTTTATGCCCTATGCTCTGAGCAACGTGATAATTGTGTTAAACTGTTTATTTGTGTATATTCATCCAACCTTGATATGATTCTGAGTTAGGACATATATGTAGTGATATAGCTTACTTGTGTATATGTTCTTATTATGCATGTGCCTTGGTTATTGCCAATGATGGATGTGGTTGCATGTTGTTGTCCTGTAGGGGATTCGTATGTTATTTAGTTCCATTGGGAACCCGATTATGGTGTGTGTTGAGTCATGATGTTCCACAGGGAACTAGCCTGACACTGTCGTCCCATAGGGGACAGTGGTTTATAGCACGTGTTGGTGTCCTGGAGGACGTGACTAGGGCATGGGTATCAGATAGACTGTGCTAGTCAGGTATTGGTGGTTGTTCGACTACGTTGTACGGATGCAGTCCCCTACGTTTGAGCCAATATCCTCAAACAACAGGTTGTAAGGAGGATCAGTCGACGTAGTCGCTCCACCTATCGGGTTATCTATCAATATTCTTAGGACACTTATTTAGTGTGTGGAGAGGGGCGACACCCCCTCGTAAGTCGTGTGGATCAGCGATCTTTTAGTGAGATGTAGGGCCTTACATTGAGGCATGTATTGCTTATGGCATTTCTAGTTTGGATTCCTTCTCCATGAATTATTTGAGGCATGTATTGCTATGACATTTATGAACTGTTTTGCATTTGATTTTACTTCGATACCCTTAGTTTGTTTTTAGAACATTCGAACGATGTTCATTTATTTATTAAAGTATTTGTCTTATGAAATGATGCAAAATTGTCGAGTTGTCATATTTTCATGGATTAGGGTAATGATTTAGGTTAATACTTATGGTTTAAGTCGAGTCTTTATATCCAGGATGCAGCTAATTTGGTATTTACATGTTTTTTGATCGAACCAGTCATGAAACCTTTTTTTATTCTTACCTGATAAGGTAATTAGCATAAACCTCTTTGGTGAGGAAGGGATGGATGGATGGAGAACGGGTTCAAAATAGCGTCGAAGTTCTTAGATTCTTCAATACTAAAACCTTGTGTAACGGTCATGACAAGGCAATATGAAGCTCAGCAAACTTTGAAGAACTAGAGAAAAGGAAAACTCTAGAGTATTACACAAGAAACTTTGATACCGTATCAAGGTTGAGATGATGAATATTTCTCTTAGTATTATTAAGATGATCAACCTCCTTTAAATCGAAGACAAGATTTACAACGGATAAAAACAGCTAACTAAATGGTTATTTTTTTTGTTTTTAGTTCAACAATAAAGTGGAAGATCCGGCCTATGACCAATTGGTTTATATGTATACATTGATATCGTTGAGCTATTACTCTTTTGGCAACTAAATAGTTAAGTTAACTAGTTTGACTAATTTTAAAATTACATAAAATAAAATAAAGAAAACGCATTATTGTTTACCAACTCATATACATATCAAGAGCACGTATTATTATTTTTTGTAACTATTTTTATTGGTTAGTTTTCCAAATTTTAAAATTGTTTATTTAAACTTTATATATATATATATATATATAATACACTAGTTTTTTTCCTTTTTAAAGATAGAACACTAGTTAAATGTATTTTCTATATATCTAAACAAAATTGTATTTTCTATCTTTTTTAGATTGATTTCTGATTCTACGTATTCTATGTAAAAAAATACAACTAGGATGAATTCAATTATAGATTTCTATTAAAAAAAAACCTTGATTTCAAATAAATTATCAAAATGGAAAATTAAACATTATGTAAGACCATATAGAAAGAAAAAAATAAGAGGTAAAATGGTGTTCAAGTCCGAGAGACGTCATTTTGGCTTGCAAAAAATGATGTTGTTTGGTTTTTTAGATGTGAGAAGTGTGGTCGCTGACTCATGCTTAAGCGTTGTTGTGTTTGTTTTTAAACAAAACAACGTCATTGTGCTCTTTCTCTATTTTTTATTCATGTGACTGTTGTCATTTCTAAGTGATGGATCATTTGCATGTTCTTGAAGCTCAAAGCTTGGAGTGGTGGGTGATGCATACTTTTCTACCTCGGCTTGGAGGTAAGTTGCTATGTTACTATTTCTTGTACATTCTTATTTGTTGTATGAATGTTCATAAAATCAGAGTCAGTTGTGTTACGGTCTTTTAGAGTGTTGTGTGAGTTGTTTGTGGTGCTTAAAGATGTTTGAGTTATTACTTATGTTTCACTCTTTTGTTGGTGTAGTGTGATTTGCTAGCGACATTTCACTCTTTTGAAAGTGTAGGGTGAGTTGTTAGTGTGTTTAAATCTTTAGAGAGTGCAAGGTGAGCTGCTGACAGTATTTTACTCATTTAAGAATGTAGGGGGAATTACTAGTAGTGTTTCACTCCTTTGAGAGTACGGTAGCGTTGTCCTTTAAGAATGTAGGGTGAGTTGCTAATGGTGTTTCACTCATTTAAGAGTACATGGTGAAATGTTAGCGATGTTTCACTTTTTTGAAAGTGTAGGATGAGGTGCTAGCGGTGTTTCACTCCTTTGAAAGTGTAGTTGTACTTGTTGGTTGAAGATAATATATTGCACCTCAGCTACACACTATTGTTCATGGTATAAATTGATGAATATTTTAGTGGTGTTTTATGAGTCGAAGCGTGGTGGAGTATAGATATCTGATTTGGCCTACTTAATGATGAAGTGTAATTCATTTGTTGAAAGATGAAGTGGATAGAAATGAAACTTGTTAAACTCTTACTAGTTTAGTGTAAGACCCTGAGGGCTGTTTTTGTTTGAGTTTATATTGTTAACTTAGTAGGGCACATTCATGTAAGTTGGAGGATAGTATGTTTAAGTGTGAGATTAGTGGTAGGAGAATTTCTTCTAGTGGTGGTGATGATATTTAGTGTGAGTTAATGTGTTCGTGGTTAAGATTTGCAAAAATATATTAATAGTAAATTGTAAGTATCAGAAGCTTTACTCTTGAAAGTGATCTGTAGTGTCAGTTGATGTAGGATTGGTGCTGGAAGCCTTTATTTGACGGTGTTAGAGTGTATGACTTTATTTTTGGATGAAACAGTTAGAGGAAAATCCAGATTTCAAATCCTGGGTCTGGGGCGTTACAAATGGTATCAGAGTCGAACCTCTCCTAGTAAGATGTGGTTCGGGGACGAACCAAAGCGAAAGCTGGTAGGCATGTTACACCTGCCACATCTGAATGAGAGGCTTAACAAGATATGATTTACATTATCTATACCAACAAGGTGCACCTTCCTTTTCGGTGGCTCAATTTAAGGAACTTTAAGCGTGCTTAGTTTGGAGTAGTCTTAGGTTGGGTGACCTCTTGAGAATTTTCCTAGCATGCATGCGAGTGAGGACAAAGCATGCTAAAAGGACTAGTGTTGGTTTGTGGGGACAATCTTCATTTTTAGAAGCGATGAAGGCTGGCCAGCTGATAACATGGTCAAGTTGCAAGGGAATGTCGTTGCCCATAGGGGCAGATCCAGTGTCCAAATCCTTGGCCGAAATGCCGGTGCCCATAGGGGCAAATCTGGTTTCCAAATCCTTAGCCTGAGGCATTATAAATGAGTTGCTAGTGGTGTTTCATTCCTTAGAGAGTGCAAGGTGAGTTGCTAGCAGTGTTTTACTCCTTTGAGAGTGTGGTCGTACTTGGTTGTTGAAGATAGTATAGTGCACCTAAACTACACACTATTGTTCATAGTGTAAGTTGATGGGTGTTTTAGTGGTTGTTTTTATGAGTCAAAGCGTGGTGGAGTACGGATATGTGATTTTTCCTACTGAATGATGAAGCATGATTCATTTGTTGAAAGATGAAGTGGATAAAAATGAAGCTTGTTAAAGCTCTTACAAGGTTAGTGTAAAACATTGGAGGCTATTTATGTTTGAGTTCATATTGTTAACTTATTAGGCCACATTCATGTAAGTTGGAAGATAGTATGTTTAAGCGTGAGATTAGTGAAAGAATAATTGCTTATAGTAGTGGTGATGATATTTAGTGTGAGTTAATGTGTGGTAGTTAAGATTTGCACAAATATATTGATAGTACATTGTAAGTATCAGAAGCTTTAGCCAACAAGAACAGTAGTCCAACACTCGGTGTCAGTGTACACCTAATAACAAAAGGTCTTGTGTTCAAGTCGCCCTACCCCCAAATGTTGTAATCTAAAAAAAAAGTATATGAAGCTTAATAGTTTGATAAACCTAAAAAATAATCATTGTCGTTTCTAATTGTTATCGAATTAAGTACTTGGAAGCTACGCCAACATTAACAGATAAGGAGTATATTTTAGGTTTTATAAAAATTTAAGGACTAAATTCTAATTTTTAAAACCATAGTGACTAAATTCTAGCTTTCTTCGATTTATATTGACTAAATTTAACTTTTTTCAAATTATAAAAACTAAATTTTAATTAAAAATCATGAGAATTAACTCTAACTTTTTTTGAAATATATGAACTAAACTTATATTTTACCTAAGTTTTTTTTGTTTGTAAAATGATTAAAATTTGATGGTTTAAACTACAAAATAAAATAACTCAGACAAGAAAGAAAAGAATGATATTTTAACTTAAACTTCATTATATGCAGTAAATTTAAGAATATTTCCCATCAATTTTCCTTCTAATATTGTCTCTCTTTTTTAATTTTTTTTCTTTCCTCATCATGAATTCACAAAAAGGAAATCACAAAAACATTAGATATTAATAAATAACATAGAGGAAAAGAGGATTTATAATTTGCTTAGAAAGTAAATGGAATTTTCTCTCTCATTGGTTGACCCCTTAGCATTACCAATGGCGGCCCCTACGCCGCTGGACTAGCCTTTTTCTTTTATTTTTTATTTATTTTTTTTCTCTCTCTCTCTCTGCTCACTTGGCTGTGTGTTTGGAGGAGTGTATTTATAAACCCCAACCCACAAACCAAAAACCATTACAAACAGGAAGCCTCAAAACCCAAAAACAATCCCAGACCAAACAAATTAGACACAAAGGAAAAAAAAAGAATGGGGTTTTTGGAGTGGTTTAAAGTTTGGATTTTGTGTTGTTTTTTGGTGGTGGCGGCGTTGAGGGCGGCGGTGGTGCTGTGGTGGCGGCCGAGGAAGATCGAACACCACTTTTCCCGCCAGGGAATCCGAGGGCCGCCGTATCGCTTCCTCATCGGAAATGTGAAGGAACTTGTCGGAATGATGATTAAAGCTTCTTCTTCTGATCATTCTTTTCCTAATTTCTCTCATAATATTCTTCCTCGTGTTCTTCCTTTCTATCATCATTGGAACAAGATTTATGGTATTATATATATTTCTCTCCATTCTTTTTCCTTTCAATTTCCCACTTTTTTTTTTTGTTGTAATCTTTATTACTCAATTGTTTTTTTTTTTTTGTCGACCAATAGCTCTATTAGTATCTTAGTATCATGTATGACTAAGTAATTAAGATGTTAAAAGTTCAGTCATCAATTCTCAAATATTGTTGAATTTTAAAAAAGAAATTGCTTTTTGTTCGAATTCTCACTACCCATTTGTTTGTTTTGTTTTATTTTTTTAGCTCTACTTTCCCTCTAAAAGTTGTGTAAAACTTGATGAGTTGAGATTCAAAACTGTAAAATTCACTATCTTAGTTTTGCCTCCCATCTTTCTCTCTCTTTTTGTGTCAATGAAAATTGAAAAAGCTCTGATCTTTATGGTAAAAACTTATTACTAATAACTTGTTTTTACCAAGCATAATCTCACTAGCTACTTCAAATGTTGTTGATTTTTTTATTATTTTGTGTAAAAAACAAAACTTTTTTACCACCCATCTTAATTAATTCCTTTCTCTTCTTGTAATTTATAAGTAAATCTTTGTTTTTCTTGATGTGTTAAAGGTTCGAAATTTCTGGTGTGGTTCGGGCCAACGGTTCGGGTGGCGGTGTCTGATCCAGACCTTATAAGAGAAATCTTCACATCAAAATCAGAATTTTGTGAAAAGAACGAACCTCACCCACTGGTTAAGCAGCTTGAAGGCGATGGTCTCCTCAGCCTCAAAGGCCAAAAATGGGCTCTTCATCGCAAGATCATCTCTCCTTCTTTCCACATGGATAATCTCAAAGTACACTTTTTTTCTCTCTCATCATTTTTCTCATATGGGGAAGCCTTCCAAGAAATTGATTCTTTTCATATGGGTTTCCTAAAAAAAAGATATTCCCTTATGGGGTTTTAGATAATTTGATTTTTCTCAAATGAGTTAAATCTTCAATTTTTTGACGAAGAGAAAATGATTATTTTGAAATGGGTTTTTTTTTTTAAAAAAAAAAACGTGTTACATAAAGTGATTCCTTTCAAATGGGTTTGGAAAAAATCTTTTTTTTTTCATTGGGAGTTCTAAAAAAAATAAGTAATTGTGATTCAATTTTTTACAATAAAAAAGATAAATGGATTTTCCTCAAATGTGATTTCAAAAATCAAAGAAGAATAATTGGTTGAATATCCATCTGCATCACCATAGGAAAGAGAGAAAATGATTATTTGAAAGAAAAAAAAAGTTGATTTTTTTTTTTTCTTTTTCTAATTGGGTTTATAATTTAATTTGTTGTTGGATTAGTTGTTAATTCCAGTGATGGCAAAAAGTGTTGTGGATATGCTGGAGAAATGGTCAGCAATGTCAGAAGATTCCAATGAGGTGGAAATTGAAGTTTCCGAATGGTTCCAAACCCTAACCGAAGATGTCATAACAAGGACAGCCTTTGGCTCAAGCTATGAAGATGGCAAAGCCATTTTTCGCCTACAAGCCCAACAAATGGTCCTTGCTTCTCAAGCCTTCGATAAAATATGCATCCCCGGCTACCGGTACTATCCCCGTTACTCGAACTGCTAATCTCTCGATCCCTTTAGAATCCAAATGTGTACGTTTTAATGTAACTTTATATGTTGTTATGGATGGCTAGATTCCTGCCGACGAGGACGAACGTGAATTCGTGGCGATTGGATAAGGAAATAAGGAAATCGTTGATGAAGTTGATCAACCGACGACGGGAGAATTCCGTCGAGAGCTCGAAGGATTTGTTAGGGTTGATGATAAGGGCATCAAACTCATCTCCATCAACTATCACTGTTAATGACATTGTGGAAGAGTGCAAGGGGTTTTTCTTTGCTGGCAAACAGACCACATCCAATTTGCTGACGTGGACAATGATCCTCATGGCAATGCACCCACAATGGCAGGTTCAGGCACGTGACGAGGTACTAAGGGAGTGTGGAGCACGTGACATACCCTCCAAAGATGATGTTACAAAACTCAAAATGGTATGCTATTATTTACTATTTTTATTTTATTTTATTTATTTCATATTAAGACAAAATATTATGTCTTTTGTTTCCTGAAAAAAACCAATCTGCCACCTTTTTCTTTCAACTTTCTATCCCTTTTTTTCCTTGCAAAATTTTGTGGAGGGTTTTTTTATTTATTTATTTTTTATTTTTATTTTCTCTCTTTTCTTCTTTGTCGTTCATCTTTGATTTGATTTGATTTTGATTTTGATTCTAGCTTTCTATTGGTTTCAATTATTGGGGTTTTAGTGCCTTTTTTTGTGTTAAAAGTATGATGTCGTCATATATGATATATTATGACAATTTGGTTTGAGAAAAGAAATTAACTACATTTAATTAGTGATTGGATGGATTTAGTTAAAGTTAAAAGTACTTAAAAATTGGTCTCTAATTTGGATTTGGAGGGGGTAGAAATGTGGGAAAATGACAAGCTTATTATGAGCTATTTTAAGGGACATTGTGGGTAAGGGTATTTTGGTAAATTGAATTTGTGACTTATTTTCATGTCTGGGATATAATATGCAGTTGAGTATGATCGTCAATGAATCGTTACGGTTATACCCACCAACGGTAGCAACTATTCGACAAGCGAAAGCTGATGTGGAACTTGACGGTTACATGATTCCACGTGGCACTGAACTTTTGATTCCAATTTTAGCAGTTCATCACGATCAAAAGATATGGGGGAATGATGTAAATGAATTCAATCCAGGACGGTTTGCAGAAGGTGTGGCAAAGGCAGCCAATCATCGAGTTGGGTTCATTCCATTTGGGCTCGGAGTTCGAACTTGTATTGGGCAAAACTTGGCTATATTGCAAACAAAGTTGGCTCTTGCAATCATACTTCAAAGATTCTCTTTTCGATTGGGACCCTCTTACCAACATGCACCGGCGGTTCAAATGCTGCTTTATCCACGATACGGTGCACCTATTATTTTTAAAAAATTATCCGTGCCATTAGTCGATCAAGATCAACCGTCATGACCACACCCTCCTCTAACATTATCCCCTCCAAAAGTAATGTCCAAAGTACTCTTAAACCTTAGAGATATTTGCAAGAAATGTCACTGCATAATTAGAACCAAACATAGTTGTTGTCTTAGCCTTCCAATTAAGTTTTTCCAAATATTTACTCCCTTCATCCTCCAAAACTAACCTCATGCCTTTGTTTTTTTTCCCTTTTGAAAACTTGAAATAAAGAAAGAAAGAAAAAAAGTTGTCCTAACCTTTTGTATCCCATGGATTTTACCCAATTACCCCCTTCCCTTCTCTTGGCATATGTAACTTGTGTTTTGAATTAGGGATTTAGAGAGCCTAACAACTTAAGGTAGAGCAGATTCCTTGTGTTCCCTCCTCCAATTTCTCTCTCATGTGTATGTAATGTATATTTTTTTCACCACTTTTTTCCTTTCTGTTGTATCAAGATCTTGTTTTCTATTCATTGATTTTGTGTTCATAATTTCTTTGATTATTATTTTTTTTATTGATTTTTAGCATTGGCATCTCATCCACATATTAAATTTCAATTCTCTCATATATTTAGGGTAGAAATTTGAACTTACCTTTTAATTAATAGATTATACATCAAAATTATTGGAACGAAAGAAAATTTATATATATATATTCTTAGTTTTAACTTTACAAATTAATTTAAAATGTGAACTATATATGGTTTTTGGTATTTAAAATTGAGATTATTGTTATCTACACTTTTATATAGAATATATAATTACAAAGTTTTCCCTTACCAATGTAAAGTTTTGAGGTTGCTTATTTTCATGGTTAAGAATTGATTATCCTTATTAGAGAGGATGGATGCATGGCTTCCAGTTAAGAATTGAGAAACCCCATAATAGAAAAGGGAAAAGAAATGGAGTTTTATAAAAGCAATGAAATTGTTCATGATAGGCTTTGGGCATGCCCTTTCATGATCCACAAATGAAGGCAAGCTCTCATTTCAATGCCTTCACCAATAAGATATAAAGAAAGGAACTTTGGGAAATGGGTTGAAAATTTTATGAAATCTACTTTCCAAAATCACATTCTTGTGTTTGGAATTTCTTAGCAAAATTTTACAATCTCCAATGATAATGGCACAGTGCCATTCATAATATTATAAAAAGCACTTTGATCTCTTGTGGTTTTGTACTTTTTGTCACCAAATCATGAGGCATTGTGAGTATGCATAAATACAACTTCAAAAGAAAAAAAAAAGATCCTTTTTTTTTTTTTTTTCTTTCTTTCTTTCTTTCTTTCTTTTTGAAGGAAACAAAAGACATTTCATGGCAGAGCTTATTGAAAATTGATAGTTTTCAAATATGGAAGTTAATTACTTTTTACAACCTTAACGCTTGTAAAGAGAACATAGATTCTAGAAAAATAAATAAGTTAGAGAAGAAAAAAAAAAATAAGGAAAAGGAAGAACAAGAATTTTAAGAAATAGAAGAAAAGAAAGAACAAAACTTTAAAGAAATCGTTAAACATATGAGATTATAAATTAATTAATCCAAAGTCAGAAATTGTTTGGCTCTTACAATATTTCTATTATTGCATTAAATTGAGTATTTTTCCTTTCTCACTAATTATAATATGCATGATCCCTATATATACTATTATAATCAATGAAGTGTCTTTTTCTAAAATGAATATTTATATTTTAATCTTTTTTTTTTCCTTTAAATTTTGTTTCGGAAGACAAAACATGGTATTGTTTTCAAATAGTACACATTCCTTTGTTGATATAAAGTAAAATGAGGGACTTAAAATGAAATAATTTTACGAGTGGTAAATATTTATTTGTTTTTATCAATTTAATTATAACTTAAATTATTTTAAATTTATACATTGGATCATATGGTAAGAGATTGAATCCACCCTCCATGTTATTGAAAAACTTAATTTCATACTGATCTTGAAAACAAAGAGAGATGAAGATCAATGAAGATCAATAACCATGTTGAAAAAGCACCATTTAAAAAAAAAAAAAAATTGTTGCATTCACTTTATGGGGTTTGGGAATTTTGAGTTTAGGAACTTATAATATAGAATATAAGAAGATAGATTTCATAGAAACATCCTTTCCTTTGTATATTACCTTTTGGGATCTTCTATGCTGTCTTGAAGAGAAAAGCTCTAATCTTTAGGGTTTCTTTTATACTCCCCAAATGAAAGTGTGCTTTGTACAAGAAAAGAAAATGAAAAGAGAAAAATAGATATCTTGATAAGAGAAAAAAATAAATTTATACCCATTTATGTTTTATTTAATTAAAAGTCTAATTTTGATTAAAGGAATCAACCACATGTGATCCTTTCATCAATGTTAACCCCTTGTGACCCTAATTATTTCCATTCCCTTCAAGCCACTCTATTCTCTCTCTTTCTAAAAATTAAAGATTATTCCGCCTTATCATATCACTATACTAATTTTGAAAATTGTGCTAAAAGAAAAAACAAAAACCATTATTATCACATGCAAGTGATTTGGATAATAATTCATACACTTTCACTTTTCAATATATATTTTGTATATTTTTTCCCTTTCACTTCTCATGCATGATATTAGACCTTTTTTTAATTAATAAATCAATTATGATTTTGATGTACTTTGATTATTATTATTTTTTTAATTAATTATTACAACCTTTCTCTCTCACTCATGGTTTTGTCTAATTTGGCATGCTTCCACATTAATATCAAAGCCTTTGTCTCCTCCTCCTTCACTAAAAGACAAAATCAACATTCTAATATATTTCATATTTTTATTGGCTAATTTAACCTTTTTATTTTTTTTAATTTAATGACCTTTTCTCTTTTTAAAATTTACACTTGAAACCAAAGGAAATGAGCTGGTTGATGCTGGCCTTGATTAGAGAAAGACAGCTCCATATACTTGGAAATTAATGCAAATCTCACTCATTAATTCAATTTCACTTATAAATGATACTTGAAAATTAATTCAATTCAACTTATAAATGTTCTATTCTTCTTTGTAGTAATCACTGTCCCATATTAAATAGGGGTGAGCTCAAAATTCTTGTCTTTTGATCATGAATAAGAAAAGACAAGTCTTTATGACTATTCAAAATTGTTTGATATGTAGACATAGGTTCATGGGATTGAAGTTGTTTGATATCAATGCAAAACATAGGTTCATGGAATTGTTACCTAGTTTTGTGTTGTACGATCTAAACACAACCATCTCATTTATAAGTCTAGATTTCATTACAACTTTATTCATAATTAAATATTGCATCCTTTATTTTTAGGCAACATTTTTTTAGAAAAAGATACGATTTATTCCAAAAGCATGCAACGAGCATGCAAGAATTACAAAAAAACTTTCCAATTTAAAGCAATAGAAGCAATGTCATAGTCTTTAAAGAGTGTAGATTTATAGCACCAAGAGGCAAAGTTAATGTTAATATTTTCTCAAATGAAATCCGTATGCTTGTTGACGTGCTTGCTATAAAAAAGGCAAGCATTTCTCTCTTTCCAAACATTCCACCATGTTGCTCCATAAAAGCCAGCTCTCAAAATTACAAAGCGTATCCGCCGTGTTAAGTCCCGAGTTGTAAAGAGTCCACAAAAAAACTTTGATGTTTTTGGGGATGATCGATTTCCAAAAATTCAAAGAAAGATAACCACCATTCGATCCATGTTGACCACCATATAATAATAATTTTAAAGAACTAACCGAGTATATAATATTATTGGACCACCTCCAAATCAAAATATCATTTGATTCAGAGCTCGATAACGGGGGCCAATTAGCTACAAAATCATTCTAGCGGTCAATCTTGCAATCAAGGAGAGGGCGAAAAGGCTTTGGACCCCATTCAAGTTTGTCATTGTTCCACACCTCATAAACAGTCAAATTCTTCGATGCAGCAAGGGCAAAAAATCTGTATTGATTCAAGTGAAGAGGGCCATGTTCCATCCAATTATCATACCAGAATAGAGTGTTGTGGCCATTGTTTATTTTCCATCTGGTATTGTTGTCCATAATGTCCTTCATAGACATAATGTGAAGCCAAGGAGATCTCGCACTCCCATTCCTACATAAATGATGAATGCCTCCAAGACATTGAGGATAGTACTTGGCCTGGATAGTTTTCCTCCATAGAGATGACGACTCATGAAAATATCGCCGGTACCATTTTCCAAGGAGAGCAAGGTTTTGAGAATGTATGCGTTGTATGCTTAAACCACCGTGCTCCTTAGGCATAGTCACCAAATTCCACCTAACTAGATTGGAGCCACCATTTTTGTCAATGCCTTTCTAGAAAAAATTCCTCAAACGTCCGTTCAATGATTTTACAAATCAACAAAGGAGCTTTGAATACGGATAGAAAATAAGTTGGCAGGTTGCCAAGCACAGATTGCACAAGAGTGAGCCTCCCACCTTTAGAGAGAAAGGCGTATTGCCAACCATCAAGCTTCATATTAATCTTCTCAATCATTGGCTCCCAGAATGACAGATTTCTGGGATTCCCATCAAGAGGCATGCCAAGATATGTGAAAGGCAGCGGAGATGTTTGACAACCCCAAATGCTGGCAAAAGCATCTATGGATGTCTGATTGAGATTTATACCAGAGAACATAGATTTGCTAATATTGATTTTAAGACCAGATGAAACTTCAAAGACTTTAATTATCTGGAATAAATTGTACAACGATCAACCTTGGAGAAAAGCAGAATGTCGCCTGCAAACAACAAGTGATTAATACAACAATCTTTGATAGAGCAACCATCAATAAGACCTTTCTGTTGAGCATCCGAGGGAAGCTTGGATAAATAGTCCATCGCAATGACAAAAAGAAATGGTGATAAAGGGTCGCCTTGATGAATACCTCGTAGAGTTTTGATTTTACCTCTGGGCTTACCATTGACAATGATAGATAAATTCACTGTAGAAATGCACGCTTGAATCCATTTAATCCAGACATCATTGAAACCCTTTAGCTTTAAAATGACAAGAATGAACTTCCAATTTATCTTATCAAATGCTTTCTCCCCATCCAGCTTATTTTTAGGCAACATGGTTCATATTGATAATTGAATACTACCTTCTTTATTTTTAGGCATTTCGATTCATTCTCACTTACTACATACATATGTAACATGTTTTTAGCGGTAAAACTATCTTACTTCTCCATTCATTTGACTTTTCATTCTTACATTTCTTATTTTAATGGATGATATTACTCTTTACTACTTTTCAATGGAACAATTACATTTATGAGCATCAAATAACGATTTTTATTTGAATAATAAATCACTTCATTTAAACCACTAATTAAAACATCATTTTCCATTATAAATGATTGAAATTAATTAAGATCTCATACAATACAAGTGGACCAAATGACCTATTATTACCTTTTTTTCATGAATGGACACTCATATTTAAGACAACATCTTCCTATATCAAATCACTTAGATTTAAGATAGTTAAACTTATAAAAAAAAAAAAAATTGATATAATTAAGAAAATTATCATTATCCATAACATTCATAAAAAGGACATTTATATTTAAGCCTTTTAAAACAATTATTTTTCTATTCATCTAAAACCACTCATTAAAATGTCACTTTCCACAATTAAACTTTAAAATAAGATAGTATACTATATAGTTGTACCAAATTGACCTCTTATTATTTCTTTCACAATAATACACTTGCATTTAAGACCATCGAACTCAAAAAAATTAATAAATACAAAGACCATCAAAGTAATCATTTTTCCTCAACAAATTCACTTGATTTTAAGATCAAAAATGAAAATATCACTTTCCACAACAATACAATACAATATAATTGTATCAAATGACCGCTTTCTCA
>JBBMKA010000020.1:12803663-12815801 GCA_037833695.1 Sechiopsis laciniata | reverse complement strand
TATATATATATAACTCTCACATTGATGGTCATCAAAGCAATCAATTTCTCGTAACAAATCACTACTCAAACTAATATATTGTATTACAACTAAGACCCCTTAAACATTAATTCTTTTCACAAAACATCTTACCAACCTCCTCCAAGATCCATCAATTAACACATTAATTTCTATGATAACTCACTCCAACAGCTCTTTTAACCAATAATTTTCATGAACTCAACTTAACTAACTAAGAACAAAACTTACTCACCTCCTAGTAAGGATCTAGTCCATACTTACCAACATATGTGAGAACAATAATATACTACATAGGTGTATAAAAAAGTATTTATAAAAAATGATAATTTGACCAATATTACATTATTTATGTGGCATATTATTGTTCTCATATTATATTGATAAGTATAGACTAAATCCTCACTAGGAGGTGGGTAAGTTTTGCTCATTAAAGTATATATCCTCAATCAAGTAGTCACAAATTTGGATCTCCCACTCTATACATGGTTGGACTCAAATAAAATCAAGACCGTCTCATTTTCATAGTAAATTTCTATTCTTTATTTGGAGTGAGGAGTCAGAACTTCTAACTTCTTAGTTGAGGTACATATCAATATTACTTTTTTTTTTTTATAATCATGACTGTTCGGATCAACTTGCGCACATCTCAACTATTGTCACGGGACATACCGAATGATCCTACAACATTTAGATGTCAAAGAAACTCGTAGGAAATTAATTCGCAAGTAAGTGGTCATCGTAGATTTAATCCATCATTTTTTCGTCCTCCAAGACTCTTTTAACCACTAGATCACTTTTTAATGGTTACATGTCAATAATATTACTAAGTTAGGCTCACTTTTGGCTTGATGATCATAAAATAGAACATCATATTTGGAAAAGAAATCAGTGAAATGAAGATGATATAGAATAAAAAAGAGGTGAGGCTGTGTGTGTGTCCTAAAGTGTGTGGGAGGCAAAATCACATGGGAAAAGCAATGATGAAGAGTAGCAAACGAGACAACAGGAGAGGATTTCGTGGAGCCACATAAATGCACTGCTCATTTTTGCCAAAACTTGGAGCTATGTTTGTTAACTGGATGACAATTCCACCTGCATAGCCTACACCTAACCCAATTCTCTGTTTCCAAACAGAACCATTTTCCAACCACAATCATTTTCTTCTCCATTAAACAAATAAATAAATAAAAAACATGAAAAGATGTGATTTCACTACAACACACCAAACTCCCATGTGCCAATCATTATTCCTACTCCCTTTTACTCTTTCCACCCCCCTTTACCTTCTAAGCTTCATCTCTTTAGCACTAGTCTCAAAACCAGTGGTTAATTATCCAACTACTACTAATATCAATATCAATTTTCAAACGAATAGTTAATTATCCCAACCACTAATAACAGCAATCTCTAAACAAATAGTTAATTAGTCCAACTACCATTAACCCCACTCTTTTCTGCCAAATCCAAACACACTTACCATTCACAGACCAATCAGAGAAAGAGACTTCTACATTCTTTTCCTTTGTTTATCCTGTAAAAATGAAATGACAAGGACTCATCTCATGGATCAATAAACAACATATTAGAGAACAGAGCAAAAGACTACACAAAGTTGTTTTGTACATTTCATTCCATATTCAGTCAAAATGAAATGGAAAAACTTCATCTGAAGGTTCAAATGGACCATGAGACTCCACATTCCTAAGTAATTTTCAATTCATTTCAGTTCAACTAGAGTTAGAAGATTTGAGCCACCAACCTTTCGGTTTAAGGTACAATGCCTTAATCTGTTTGAGTTATACTCAAGTTGGCTATGTAACTTTCTTGGGTGGGGGTGGGGGTTAGAGAAACAGAACTCCACTCAATAGGCTTAACTGTACCATTAATGGAGAAGCATTTATCACATTGAGGTTGAAGAATTTTTCCACTAAGAAGCTGTTTTAGAAGGGGAGGACATAAGAAATTAAACAGAAAAAGCTTTTGAGTTCAAAAGTATGACTTTCTTATAGTGGCACAATAGACTTGGTTGAAAGAAAGACTGTGACAAACAACGCATTGATTAGACTAGACCTGCTGGTCCAACAAAACTTAGTGGGGTTTTTACTATCTTGTTGGATGGTTATTGGTTAGTCATTGTGGTTCTTCATATTCAATTTCATATCCCTTAAATGTCACCTACTTCAAACATTAAATGTTTCATAAATCTTTTATACCATCGAAATGTTTTTTTTATAGGTTGATATATTGTTTTGGTCTTTTTCTTTTGATTTTTATCCCTAAACTTCTGGAAGTTTGTTTACAGTCCCTAAACTTTATCAATTTTTCTATTTTGGCCATTTAACTTAAAGAATTCCAATTTCAGCATATCTTTCATGAAAATGCACATTTAGTCAGTCTTTATGTTATTCTAAGCTATTGAAACATATGATATAACACCAATTGATCCAGCCATATTTAGATTCTACTTTTTATGGAAGCGAATTAAATGGTAGAAACTAAAGGTCAAGTTTTATGGTAAGGACAAAAAGTAGCTACAGAAGTAAAAAATGATAGAGAGAAGTGAATCAAAATGTATAGAGCAAAAATACTAATAAAATAATAATAATTATTATTATTTTCAGAGAAAAACATATTTGAATATGTTGTTTAGAGTTCTCAATTCCAAACAAACTCAGAAGAAAACTTCAGAAGATGTGTGAGTTCAAACAATAAACCAGATGGAAAAGCTAACCTTGTATAACTTTTACAATAACCATAATTTGTGTAGATATTACTAAAAACTGTTTCAGACCAATTCAGTAGATAATAGCAAGAAAAACAGGAAGCTACCCCCTATCAGGGCCAATCAGTGAAAAAAAACCCTGTTTACTTTTGTTTTCATGTAGGCAATTTTTCAAACAGAGAGCAGAATAATTGAGAAACAAGGTTTGCATTCTTGTACTATACCTCACAAAAATGCAAACAGCCACGGCAATGCCCATCCTAAAAAACTACCATGGAATAAAAACCTACTCAAGATCCTTAATTTTCCTTGCTATCAAATATTTGTGGTCAAGCAATAATGCAAAATTTCAACTCAAGCGAGGATGAAGAACAAAAAAATATAGAAATTTATGGACATTAAAGCAAGAAAAAGAAAACAAGAAGAAAAAGAATAAAGAAATTTCATTGTGATTGATGGCATCTGTACAGAAGAAGAACAACAAATGAATGTGATTTGTACTTGCAACTCACTTATGAACAGTGTTTCTGTTAAATCCTCTAATGTAGGCATGATCAGCACAGGAGTCGGTGTAATGAAATGGAGACTAATTAAAAAAGTAAAACAAAAATGCTAATGATGAGATGAGACTTATTTGAATTCAAATGTTGAAATAAGCATGAAAGTTATAGAGCAAGGCTCACTTCTTATGCATCTGAAAACAATTGAGAAGAGCATGAAGGGAAATCCACCCACAACTTTGAGACAAGTTGTACCCTGGCTTTAAACGCCAAGCTGGAACTACGCTAGCTTGATATTACTGCAGGATGCATATAAGAACACCATCAAGCCTTTTCAAATTAACCTTCTTTTTACTCTAGGGAAAAAAACATATACAGCCAATGGATAAGGAGGAAAAGAAACACAATCCATAAATTCTACTTATTTTTACCTGGATCATGTACCCTATGTCAGGTTGTCTAGTCATTATTTAATTCTGCACAATAAAAATTTACCGTGGTCGAAAACTCACCTCCTCCATCCGAAGTTGCTGACTTTTTAGTCAACATCAAATAGAAACAGATCTTTCATTGTAATGACAAATTTTAATTTAATACCATAAAAAATGATCATAATTGAAATCTTAAATTGATATCTACGTAACAACCAGCGATATGCATATAACAGTGAAGGTGGTGGATGTATAGATATCTATCTAAAAATTGTCAGTTTTTTTCTTCTTTAGCAGATGTATATCTGCAAGAGCCAAGATGTTTGTCTGAATCATTTTGTATATATATAAACCGGATGCTACATCAAGTAGAGGTATAATCCAGCACTTTTCATTACGTAATCACCTGAGAAGTAAAAAGATAAAGACAAGCATTTCACAAGTTTACCTTATCTATCAGGTAGCTCGGTCCCTTTCAGACATAATCAAATGCCTTGACAAAAAACATTGTACATGAGGTCTTATCTAAACTACTGACATTTGGCAATGTCAACAGGGTCAGTGAAATTATGTTATCTACAGGTCCTAGAAACCTAGCAGATAAGCAGATAAAAAGTTATGATACCTATAAAAGATGTACAGAACTTTGTGTTCTTCTGCTGAAAATTTAAAAATCTTCCAAATAGATAATTACAAAATGAAGCAGTTCTGGGGAAATTGAAGTCCCACTTTCCTAGCCCACTAAACTAGCAAAAAAAGTTTGATAATCAAGAGGCTTCATTATCCAAGGAACAAATTGTTTTTAGGGAAAAAATATATCCTTTATCTTCAACCGGTCAAAACATCCAATGCTTTTACATCAAAGTAACAGGTTGCCTACAGTACAAGATCTAAATAAAACATTAAGACGAAATTACTTCTGCTTTGACTCCATACGTATTATACTTTAACATTGAAAAGTCAAATTAAATGCTTCTAGGCTGCTTCTCTTTTTTTCTCTCTTTCTTTCTTTTTTGAAGATTTTATCATGAGAATCTCCTGGAGACAGGAATATGTAGCATGCTTCAACAGATATTAAGTATATATATAGATGAAACTACTAAAAGTCACTTCAGTGTCTGGTTTCATGCGACAATTTGAAAATTGTAAAGAATGATGTTGGGAAAAAAAACGTGCATATACATAAGATGTTTAAAGGTTTCAAGTATGACCTTTCAAATTTCAACCATTGAGAAATGAGAATGATCAGCCAGTGAGCCACAGACATGAAGAACAGAACAATCCTCTACAGGCAGAAGGATCTGAGGCTCAAGCATGTCCTTAATTGAATCGATGCAATAACCAATATAAACCGAAATCAATGCATCTTCACAAGAAATATAAACAAAATTTTCATATTGTATATGCAAAGAGAATGGAGAATCTTATTTACACAATTAGAAATGAGGCGTGCAAAAAGCCCCCAACTTCATCACTGGAACAAATGCATCAATAATGTTCTCAAGTGAAGTTTCTCAGAGTTCCAAGTGGTACAATGATGATGAAGCTATCGCAGGATAGACTCTGCAAAAGGTCATATGAAAAGGGTGAAGAAAGGATTCCATCCAAAAATTATCCAAAGCAACTGGCAAAGCTCTGTAACGATACTGTTTTCCTTGAACAGTATATCAAAATAAATATCCATAATAGGACGAATCCATGGACAACAAGAACACAACAATTCCAGAATCTAAGATAAATTTAACTTCAATAAAGCTGTTCCTGTTTGTACACTAAAAATTAGACAACTAGCTGTTGTAAGATAAAGAAAAGATAATTCTCATATTGCTTTTTACAATTAGAGGGACATTCACATGAATCGTTATTGCATTCCACAGGTAAAAAAATTTAAAACTTGGAGGAGGTGAAGTGCATTTTACTTGTCATCTACTTGAAATGCTTGTGGAAACTAAATTTTTTATTTCCATCAAATGCTCGTCATTTGATATATGGAGGAACAGACGAAGATCGGTAAGCAATGATACATTTTTCCAACTTAAAGGACCTGAAGCATATAATGCCTCCATAGTGCATCGATAGGCATGTAACTCTAACCTATGGACCTCAGCTTCCAGCTGCCCGCCTCTGGACAGAACAAAATTGCCAGTTCCATATCCCAAACGACAAAAAGATTCGGCATCACTGGTAGAAACATCTGTGTCTTCATTGCGACCAATAGAAATATGACAAGGTAACCCACGGTCGTCACTGTTAAAAACACTGCAACTACCAACAGAGCATGTAGCTCTATCAGCATCGTTTAGTTCAAAGTTTTCTTCAAAAGAGTTATAAGCCATGCCCATTTGTTTCTTCCGATCGCCCTTCATTTCAGAAATATTGGTTCTATCCAAAGAAGCACCTTCAAATTTTCCCCCCAGTACACCTCTTTGGATAACTACTGATTTTACAGTCTCATGCAACATGGATGGATTTCCAGCAACAACTCTATGATTCCTTCGCTTCTTCTTCAACATTCTACATTTCAAGCCAGCTCTACCTATTGTTTCAGCTTGAGAATACTCATAACCTGATCTTCTTTTCCAAATTTCTAAGTTGGGGACATTTTGGAATTTCTGAACTTGGAAGCCCACACCATAAAATCTAGGACTTGAATTCTCATCTTCTTTGCCATCACCACCAAGATTGCCAGACCTCTGCATGCACACAAACAAAATTAGAAGAAAAAGAAATTGTGAGATGAAATAGCATGAAGGAGATGAAAAAATATTGCTTTTAATCTCTCTTATTATCGCTATTTTGGATCCTCCGTCAAAAAAACATTTATAAACATGTTCCATTTTACTAAAATTTAAAATTCAAAGCAAAACTCAACTAAACACCACTCTCAAATCATAAAAAAGACTCAAAGAGAAGCTGAACTATAAATATTGTAGAGCTTTCACTAATCTAAACATAAGCGCAAGCTGAAGGACAAACAGAAAGTAAACTTCATTTTTAAAAAAAAAAAAACTGAAAGTTAAGCCAAGATAAGATACAATAACTTCTAGACTTTTTTCAAACTTTTCACTTCTTAACATTTGAAACTTTAACAAAAACAGCCATAAATGAAAAGTAATTAACAAAATGCTGCACTACCTACCTTATGCATCAAAACCCATTTGTTATCTTGCCATGATCTTCTTGCTCGAATGTCGAATTTGCTGACCTTAAATCCACTAGAAGATCCAAGTAACCTGACCAAATAGTTGTTCTTTGCCAAAACCTCAGAAACCGTAGCCATTTTCCAAGAACGGTCATTAAAAACCTCCACAACATCGCCAGGAACCCAATTCTCTAAGACTTCCTGAGAAGGCGGACAAGGCCTGATCGCCTTACGAGATACTCTCTCAACAACAGTCTGATTACTGCCTCCCTCAAATTTATCATATCTAACAGTGTAATAGTGACCGGTTCCAGACATAATCTCAGCAGAACGCCAGGAGCCTGAAGGCACCTCCATTTTGCTTAGCACTTCCACTTTACTCCCTTTCGCGAATCGCATGTTTGCTGATGCGTGAAGCTGGCTAATTTCCAGAGCAAATAATCTGTTCATTTCAAAGAGAAGCAGCAAAAGCTTGAAAATGACAACACAAAGTTCTACCTCGATGAAACTAAAATAAGAAAATAAAAAGTTACTTAAATAACAATAAACACTTTCAATGTGCAATAAAATTACTCCAAATGATCAAAGGACATAAAAACAAAACCTCAGAAGTTCGTCACAATCAAATAGATCGCTTTTTTTTTTGGAAACCGAGAAATTGGAGTTTCGCTCCACTATATCCGGGGTAACCACGCTCGTCCCTAGGTCAAGCACCGGGAGATATCGAAGGAATGGAAACACGAGAAATATCTATAAATTAATGTCACAAGTGAGTCTCGAACTGAGACCTTAAGGGAGTAGACCTTCAAAACTCAAGTCTTCGACCATCGTGCCATCAAATAGGTTCATATTAAAATATGAAACTAAGGAAATGGCACGAAATTAGAAAGAACAACAAAACGAGAGCATTCCAAATGCAATGGAACGGATTATAAAAAGACCAAGAACATAAAAAAAGAAATTGAAATCTTGAACGTTAGGATAAACATAATTCACTTTAAGAAACAATCGTCTCTCAAATCTGGATTGCTCAACAATCAATCAATTTCTTCATCAACGAAGCAGACCCATCAAGCAAAACTATCTCCATCACTACAATAGAAACAAACCCACTTCAAAATCACATTCAATCGATGATTGATTGCTAAGAAAATGCTGAAACGGAAACGAAAACGCAATCGCAAAACCTTAAAACCTCATCGATAACAAGACGATTAAAACACGAAATCGACATTCAAAAAGACTTAATAAAACTAAAACAAGCATAGTTTTAGCTTTTAATTTCAAAATGTCTCTACTGCAACAAAAACAATCAACAAATAATCAATACCCAATATTGCCTCAACGATTCTTCGAATTCCCGAGCAACCAAACAGAGGTTAGAAAATCGAAATTGACCCAAGAAGCAGAAAATAGACTTTGATGAACCAAGAAATAAAAACAGAATTGTAACAAGATAAAAACATAAAGGATCATTGCAATTTTGATCTGGGTTTGTAGAAAAAGAAACGGATTGAACCCAGAAAAATGATGGAAAATCGAAGAAGCAAAGAGGAAGAGATTTTACTGACCTTGGGATTTGAGAGAAATTTGTATTCACAAAAATTCTTCACTGCTTCTGTAATTGCCTCTGGCTTTGTTATTTTTGTTTATATTTGATATTTAAGTGTGAGGATTGTAATTTTTTGTTGGATTCTACAAAAGCCCCATTAAATCTTTTTTTTTTTTTTTAATTGATCAATAAGTTTATCATGAGAAAAAAAGAACACAAAAACAAAAGGAAAAAAATTTGAGTTCAACGACGAATAAATTATATAACCTTTTACGGTTTCAAGTTGCCAAGGTCCCAAGAATAGCTTGTTAAGGTTGGCTTTCACTCTTGTCTCCTTTTCATCACTCAGAACTATTTTCATAATTAGGTAAAATTAAAATTAAAATTTTAGTTTTTTTTAGTTAAAAGTAGTTTTTTTCATTTGAAAAAATAATATTAGAATTTAGTAGAATTTTATCATTATAGTCTATATGGTTTAATAAAAGTATAATGATGTAAATCTATGATTAGGAGAGATGCTCGATTACGCTTAATGTTCCTTTAGGAGGCTTGGCTTCAGTATTGGAAGACTAGTCTTCAAGATTGAAAAGACATGTTCTTCAACTTGGGTGGATTCATGTTCGTTTGTTGTTGGCGAAGATTTCTTCAAAGATTTGGAATGAGGATATCCTACTCTGTATCTTTGAAAGATAGACTCGACGTCTCTTACCAGGGGTTTGCAAAGTACCTTAAAAAATATTGGTGTTTCCAAAGTAGGAAAGAAAGAGCTAATATGTCATACAACAATGGATCAATTCATTCGACAAGATGTGTTTGGATTGGACGATGATGAATTGGATTGTTCTAACCTCTCGCTTGGATGTCATACTTCAGTTGTCGACAGATGTCCTATGTCACATTTCGTGAACATAACTGATAACTCTAAATAATAGAATTATTTAAGCCTCCACGCTATCACATTTGGGTACTTTCAAGAGAAATAAACACATTTTAGAGTAGAAATGCTGCTAAAAGTTTTAGATATTTGCACAACTTCCGCAGGACTGATAACATATGCACCACCTTCAAAACTAGGATTAATTATTTCTTAAGTAAAGCGAATTGCACGCATCATAGCATAAACACGTTAAGAATCCAAGTCTTGCTAATGCAATATTTGATGCGCAGGATTTGGAACGCTTCGCGACACACCAAAGGAAGAATGCTCAGATAAATAGCACTGGAGGAATTACAAAATGGCAAAACTCTCAAACATGTCAAGAATCGCAGGGATAAAGGAATATCGTTGGAACTTAATGTGAATCGAACAAATCATTCAGAAAATCCTCCCAAATATTACATTTGACCTACAAAAAACCACAGGCACCGATGGATTGCGAGGTTGCCAAGGGCAGTGCTATAGTGTGTGTTGGTGTTCAGAATTCGTAAGTGACAGCAGTGTCGACACTTCAGCAACCCGTTTTACTATGTTTATTTACTGTTTTCATAGATAGAATTTTATTGCTTTAATTCATTGGAGTAGGTTGTAACGCCGAAGTGAATTAAGTTTATGGATGGTTATTTCAGCACTGATCATACTGTTGCATTCTCATGCATACTCTTAATCAGAGACGCATTATAGAAAAGTATAGATGGGTAAACGATTAATGTAGATTTATGATAAAGGAAGATATGTTAGTAATTGCAGCGGTTGTTTTATTAGCAAGAGTCGATTGACAACCCACCTATAGCTTGCTTCCCGCTCGCCTTAGAAAAAGGTGTGGCAAGGGATTAGCCCAACCGCAATCAGTAGGTGATGCTTAAGCTATCGCATTATCAGAGCTAGAGTTAGGAATAACCTTCTCACTAGTTGCATGCACATTACTTGATTAAATCACAAATTCACGGGCAATGTACCAGCGAGTTGCTGCAAAGTGTTCTAGAAGCAGACTCACCTTGAAACCTCATTTTAGTTGCTTCCGGTATACATTTTCTCACTTTTATTGTTTTAGTCATTCCCAGCTTAACTCCAAAATAAAATCCAACTGAACGCGTTCATTTTCTTTACCAACACTTAAGATAACACCTATTAATTACCAATTCCGTGTAGAGAGAATGATAAAATAAATACTTATGACATACTGCATTCACGATTGCGAATATTTATACTCCAGCTGAATCGCGGTCAAGAACAAAGCAGCTCAACCTATTTAAAAGAGACTAAATATGAAGAATAACTTAGCTCAAACGTTATAAGACTTTATCTAATAATCAAGTGGTTGTTAATTTAAATCCCTTCTTTAAATATGATTGAATTCAAAACAAAAAAATAAAAACAAAGATTATTACATGGACATAGCATTTAACAGTAAGAATGTAATAATTTTATAAAACCTCATAATAAGCCTCCTTAAAAAAAAATAATGATAATAAATAATTAATTAAATAAAAGCTCGTAAATAGTCTGAATTAGCCTTAAATGAGGACTAAATTTGAAAATCTTATTATATGGGCTTTTATTTAGTTATTTATTATTATTATTTTTTTGAAATCAATATAGGCTAATTCTAACATTCAAAGGTTGATCTCAAAAAAAAAATAATAATAATAAATAAAAAATAATAATAAAAAAAAAAAAATCCAAACGTTACAAATTTTTGTCAAGACATAGGAAATAATTCTAACATATAAAATTTAATCTTATGAATGTTAGGACTGACTTTTCAAATATGAAACAATATAAGATCATCCACATGCTCTTTCAAGACGGTGAAACTCTAAAATAACTAATCTTTAATGGGATAATAATTTCATTTTATTGGACTTAATATACATTTGAGTTTAATGAACCATAATACCATATTAGATAATATGAAGTTTCATCTTAAAATTAATTGACAATGAATGAACTAACACATTTATCTTATAAATGTTTGAAGGTTTCCAAACTTTTTCAATTTAACAAAATAATGTGGGATTCTCAACATTGACGAAGTGTGAGCTCTCGATCTCTTGCAAGATGAAGACTAAGACATTCGTATGTAGTGTCTACCAACTCCATTGTAATACTTAAATAATCGACAGTATTTCTTCTTCTATTATAACTGAAGATTTCCATTTTATATGATATGTGGAAAATGTTCGTATCAATAATTATAATTTTATGTACGGACAATTCTTCAATACCTTGTTCATGTTAGGATTTTTGGCAAAATATTAGGAAGAAAATTTTCTACATTGGAAAGATTCAAGGAATCATAAAGGTTCAAAGAATCGAAAAGGTTCAATAAATAAAAAAGATTCAAGGAATCGGAAAACTAAAAGGAAGTGATATGCTCAAAGTACTATAAATAGAGCAACTAGCTTTGGTTTCAAAGCATCCCAATTGAAAGGACTTTAAGTTTAGTGTAGTTAAATTCCTTTTGTAGGGAGTGTTTATGTGAGTGGGGTGGTCGGGAGAGAGAATTCTATGTGATTGTAATAATTTTTCATATAGTAGAAGTTCTTTTTTACTGTGATTTTTTTCTCCGATTTGGGAGTTTTTCCACGTAAAATCTTGTGTTCTCTTTTATTATTTCCTTTTAATTTTTCACTTATTTTCTACTTATTCCTACAGTAATTAGGGAATGTTTTTCCCAACAGTTCATTCGTAACACAAAACTTTCTTTGTGTGACAGTAAAAAAAAGTTTAGGAACCAATACGAATTACCACTTTAAGAATTTAGAAATTCTTGATGACCAGCCTACAAATACCATACTAAAGTTTTGAAATAAATTAAAAAAAAAAAAAT
>JBBMKA010000020.1:12781598-12803563 GCA_037833695.1 Sechiopsis laciniata | reverse complement strand
CCGAAAATTGATGGTTTTGTAACCATTCTTCATGATTTTGTAACCATCCACAAGTAAATGAAGATCCCTTCTAAATAACTCGAAGGTAAAATGTTGGGTCACATTCAAATCCATATCACCTAATTTATAGATACAATAAAAACCAGTGGAATACATATAACAGTGAACATGGATGTGCAGATATCTATCTCAAAAAACCTAACTAAAAATTGTCAGTTTCTTTCTGATTCTTTAGCGGATGTTTCTCTGCAAGATGTTTGTCTAAATCATTATGTATATATACAAACTGATGTTACATCAAAAAGAGGTACAATCCAGTGAAAAATGTGAAGTTCATTATGTAGCCAATAAAGTAAAAAAGATAAAAGACAAGCATTTCACAAGTTTACCTTATCGGTCGGTTAGCTCGGTCCCTTATCTTATATCAACAGATGGCAATGTCAAGAGGGTCAGTGAAATAATGTTTTATCTGCCGGTTCTAGAAGCCTAGCAGATAGAAAGTTTTGATACCTACAAAAGATGTACAGAACATTGAGTTTTTTGATAAAATTCAGAAATCTTCCGAGTATACAATTCCAAAATGAAGTAGCTCTAGGGAAATAGAAGTCCCCACCTCCCTCCCAGGACCACTAACATAGCAAAAGGGGTTAATAATCTAGAGGTGTTATTCCACAAAGAACAAATATGCCTTTTATCTCCTTCAGGTCAAAACATTCCATGCTTTTACACAAAAGCAACAGGTTGCCTACAAAATATGATCTAAATAAAACATTAAGAATGTTCTGCTTTCACTCCATAAGTTCTATAATTTAACTGTTGAATAATCCTATCAAGAATTAAAGAAATGCGAGACAAAAACACAGATTTACGTGGTTCAAAAACGTTGTATTTGCTACGTCCACAAGCAGAGGAGAGAAACTATTTTACTTGGGAGTTCATAAAGAATACAAATGTTCGAAAAATGGGGCAAGGGTGAGGGTATTAACCCCTGTATTGAGTAATCATAGCACAACATAGTTCAAGACGTTTCAACATTAGCGGTGAAATCTCAAATTAAATGCTTCCTTCTAGGCTGGTTCTCTCTCTTACTATCTCTTTCTCCTTTCTTTTTTTAGATTTTGGACACAGAGACATGTGGCAAGCTTCAACGGATTCAAGTGTAATAGATGAAACAATTAGAAGTTACTTCATTGACTGGTTTCATGTGAAAATTTGACAAATGTAACAAAATGATGTTAGGAGCAAAATTGTGCATACATATGGGTGTGTTAAGGTTTCAACTCTCAAATTTCAAATATTGGTAAATTAAATCAGCCCCAGACATGGAGAAGAGTCTAATCCTCCATGAGCAGAAGGATGTCATTCTCGAGCATGTCCTTAATCAAATTGATGCAATAACCCATATAAACCGAAATCAATGCATCTTCATAAGAAACGTAAATAATGATTTCATTCTTTTTATATTCGTGAGTATCCAGACTAGCTTACTCACACCTCGAAGACAACTGTCTGACCCTACAATATTTGGATGGCAAGAGAATGGTATGAATCAATCGACAACAAAAACACAACACTTGAGCTAAGAGAATGGTATGAATTCATATTGTATATGCAAAGAGAATGGAGAATCTAATTTACACAATTAGAAGTATGGTGCCCAAAAGCCCCCAACTTCAATACTGGAACAAATGATCGATAAGTGAGTTCCAAGTGGTACATGATAATGAAGCTATGGCAATAAACTCTGCAAAAGGTCATATGAAGAAGGTGAAAAAAAGATTCATCCAAAAATTGTCCAAAGAAACTTGCAAAGCAATGTAACCATACTGTTTTCGTTCAGATGTAAATTGGACTTGAGCAGATATCAAAATAAACATCAGTAATAGTATGAATCCATGGACAACAAAAACAAAACACTTTCAGGAGCTAAGATAAATTCAACTTCAATAAAGCTGTTTGTACACTATAAAACTAGACTACTAGCTGTTGTAAAATGAAAAAGAGGATCATTCTCTATTTCTTTGTACAATTGAGGGACATTCAAATGAATCATTATTGCATTCTACAGAAAAAAAAAATTAATAATAAAAAAAAAATTAAAAAAAAAGGTTTAAAACTTGAAGAGGATAAGTGCATTTTACTTGTCATCTACTTGAAATGCTTGTGGAAACTAAGTTTTTTATTTCCATCAAATGCTCGTCATTCGATATATGAAGGGACAGACGAAGATCGGTAAGCAATAATTCTTTTTCCCAACTTAAAGGACCTGAAGCATATAATGCCTCCATAGTGCATCGATAGGCATGTAACTCTAACATGTGGATTTCAGCTTCCAATGGCTCATCTCTGGACAGAAGAAAATTGTCAGTTCTTCCATATCCCAAATGACAAAAAGATTCAGCATCACTTGTAGAACCATCTGTATCTTCATTGCAGCCAATAGAAACACGACAAGATAGCCTGGGATCGTCATTGTTAGAGGCACTGCAACTACAAACAGAGCATGTAGCTCTGTCAGCATCATTTAGTTCAAAGTTTTCTTCAAACGAATGATACGCTACTCCTATTCGTCTCTTCCGACCGCCATTCATTTCAGAAATGTTGGTTCTATCTAAAGAAGCCTCTCCAAATTTTTCCCCCAGCATACCTCTTTGGATAACTATTGATTTTACATGCTCGTGCAACATGGATGAATTTCCAGCAACAACTTTATGATACCTTTGCTTCTTCTTCAACATTCTACATTTCAAGCCAGATCTACTCATGGTTTCAGCTTGAGAATACTCATAGTTTGATCCCCTTCTCCAAGTTTCTAGGTTAGGAAAATTTTGAAGTTTCTGAATGTGGGAGCTTAGACCATAAAGTCTGGGACTCGCATTCTCATCTTCTTTGTTATCATCACCATGATTGCCAGACCTCTGTATGCACAAACAACATTGGGAAAAAAATTTGTAAGATGAAATAGTATGAAGGAGACGAAAAGGTATTGCTTTTAATCTATCTCATTATAGCTATTTTGGAACCCTTAGTAAAAAAAAATCAATAAATGCTTCCATTTTACTAAAATTTAAAACTCAACTAAATCATTAAAAAGAAAAGTTACACCGTTGTAGAGCTTCTGCTAAAACATAACTGAAGCGCTAGCTGGTGGACTTATTTGTTTATCGACAGCAAAGTGTTGAATCATGATAAATCACCAATCAAGGATTGTATTAAATTTAATTATATCAACCGACACTCCCCCACTTGAGAGCTTGAAAATTTGAGAATGTCCATAAAGTAGAGATCAATATTAATTGGAGAAGAAACGATTCAGCAAAGGTTTAAACATAGAACCTCCTATTCTAATATCATGTTAAATCACCAATCAACCCAAAAGTTTAAGCCGATAAGTTGAGGTAAGTTTAGCAACTCAAACTGAAAAGTAAAACCAAGATAATACATAATAAATGCTAGCCTCTGACATTCTACACTTCTTCACATATTTGATAGTTTAACAACAAAAACAGCTATAAATGAAAAGTCATCAATAAAATACTACCTACCTTGTTCCTCAAATCCCATTTGTCATCTCGCCACGATCTTCTTGCCCGAATGTCAAATTTGCTGACTTTAAACTCACAAGAAGATCCAAGTAACCTGACCAAATAGTTGTTCTTCCCCAAAACCTCAGAAACCGTAGCAATTTTCCAGGAACGATCATTAAATACCTCCACAACATCACCAGGAATCCAATTCTCCAGAACTTCCTGAGAAGATGAACACGGCCGGATAGCCTTACGCGATACTCTCTCCACAATGGTCTGATTACTGCCACCCTCAAATTTGTCATATCTAACAGTATAATAGTGACCACTGCCAGATATAATCTCAGCAGAAAGCCAGGAGCCTGATGGAAACTCCTTTTTGCTTAGCACTTCCACTTTACTGCCTTTCCTGAATCTCATGTTTGCTGATGCGTGAACTGATTTACAGAGCAATTAATCTGTTAGTTTCAAGGAGGAACAGCAAAAACTTGAGAATTACAACACAAAGTGATACCTTAATGAAACTAAAATAAGAAAATAAAGGAAAGTACCTAACAAATAATAGAATGAAACTTTCAGTGTGCAATGAAATTACTCAAAATGATCAAAGACAAAAAAATTAAATTAAATTTAAAAAAAAAAAAAAAATTGAGTTCAACAACTTTGAGGTGCTTCTTAATCATGAGCACACACTCACACCAGTTGAGCATTGCCATGATTGGCATCTTCAGTTCTTCTTAATAGTTGTATATTAAAATATGAAATAAGGCGCCAACTAGAGCAATAGCTCAATTGGCATAAATATGTATTTATGATCAAGAGATCATATGTTCGAATTCTCAACCCCAATCATTGTTGAATTCAAAAAAATATATATATGAAATAGGTCAATGGCTCGAAATTAGAGAGAACAACATGTACGAGAGTATTTGAAATGTAATGGAACAATTAAATGAAAACAACCAAGAACATAAAAAGAAGAATATCAGAAGAAGAAAAAACATAAAACGGAAATTGAAATCTTGAACGTTTGAATAAATATAATTCACTTTAACCACCATGGGTTGGCCTAATATTCAAAGAGGGTCTTAGAGATTCAAGACCTTATGTGTTCAATCTATGATAGTCACCGGCCTAAAAATAATTTCACACGAGTTTTCTTGACATCCATATGTCGTAGGATGAGACGATTGTCTCTTAAAGTGAACTATTCTCACAAGACATAAAGCCTGATCGTCTCCCAAATCTGGATTGCTTAACAAGAATACAGTAATAAGATCAAAAGCATTAGGTATTTTCTGCAATCGCTTCTTCATCAACTAAACAGACCATCAAGCAAAACTATCTCTTAACTAGCACCCAAACAAAAACAACTTCGAATTCGCATCAAGCAATGTTTGATTGCTAAGAAAATGCAGGATTGGAAACGAAAATACAATCTCAGAATCTTAAAACAGAAGTTCGACATTCAAACAAACTTAATAGAACTAAAACTAGCATAGTTTTAGCATTCAATTTCAAAATGTCTCTACTCCAACAAAAAAAACAATCAACAAATACCCAAAATTTCTCAACGTTTCTTCTATTTTCTGAGCAACCAAACAGCAGGTCAGAAAATCGAAATCGACCCAAGAAGCAGAAACCAGACATTGATGAACCAAGAAATAGAAAACTGAATTGTAAAAAGAAAAATGCATCAAGGATCATTGAAATTTTGATCAGGGTTGTAAAAGAAATAAACGGATTGAACCCAGAAAAATGATGAAAAATCGAAGAATCAAAGAGGAAGAGATTTCACTGACCTTGGGATTTGAGAGAAATTGGTTTCACCAAAAATTCTTCACTGGTTCTGTAATTTGCCTCTGCCTTTGTTATTTTTGTTTATATTTGATATTTGGTGTGAGGATTGTAATTTTTTGTTGGGTTCTATAAAAACCCATTAGATCTTTTTTTTTTTTTTTTTTTGTAAAAATTGATCAATAAATTTTCCGAGAAAAAAGAAACACAAAAAGAAAAAAATTGAGCTTCAAACAAATTATAAAACATTTTACGGTTTCTTTTTTTTTTTAGTACAAGGGGACAGGGACCACAATTCTCGCTCACAAATAAATGATAACAAAATATCGACTCTCGAGATTAAATTAATGATTATGATGTTAAATTTAATTTTCACTTAACGATAAAATCATCAGACTACCAACTCTTTCTTACGATTTGAAGTTGGCAAAAGTCCCAAAGAATAAGTTGTTAAGATGGGCTTTCACTGGTCTGTCATCGTACACTAATGTTCCAACATGGCAACACTCAATATATTTCTTTGGAAATTTATCCTAAAAAGCAAATTCTAAACACCACATTTTAATTATATCAATTTTCTTTAAGAAAATCAATTTTCAATTTTTTCAATTAATTTCACTTATTGAAATTATTTAAATTAGAGCCATCAATTTAACTTAATTGAATCAGTTTATAATATTTGATTTTAGACATTGTATATAGAATCTTTTTCCTTTCTTTTTTTTTATTCATGAAAATTTCTCTAATTTTTAATAGAGTTGTACAAAAAAAAAGCCAACTACTTGTGCAATCGGTATTACTGAATCCAAACTATAAAAGTTGAATTTGATTTCTTTTTTGGTTGGTTACAATTTTATAATATTTCTTTGGGTTTGATCAACTTTCAGGTTGATCACATTTTAGCTTATTCAACCAAATTCAACTGAAAATTATTATATGTGTAAGATTAATTAACTATAGCATGTTGATGGGAAGCATGTACTAATACTATGGTAACTTGTGTTTGAATCTATCTAGTACTAACAATATAGTATCTTCTTTTTTGAATTTAATATCATGAAATATTTTTTTTTTTTTTTTTTTTTTACATTCATGAGCTATGAATCAAACCTAAACACAATTCAACAACTCAAACTCATATATAGATTAAGTTTGGTTATTTTAATACATATAATTGGACAACTTGAGGAATTTACTAAACAATAAAAATCATTATTTAAAATCGAGTTATTTAGAATCAACAAGTTTATTAATTTAAACATATTTATATAATCAATCTAAATCCAATATACTCCAATTCAACTCGAAATCAATTTAAATTAATATTTTTCATTTTCATCCGAGACTCTAATCCAGTTGGAAATTGACATTAGACACACCAAACAAGTTAGTTGACAGAAAAAGAAAACAGCAACTTTAAAAATTATAGTAGCAAAATGAAGCTTGAAGCAATGATTTTTTAGATATATTTTCTTTTAGGACCATAACATAAATCAAAAAAATTCTAAATAGTAGCCACCATGAATAATAATCTGCATGATATCTTGACAACCAAATAAAGTAGAGTCTGACATTCGTGAGAATAGTCGAGATGTAAATTGGTTCTTAAATAGTAACCACCATGAATTGAACTCATTCTAGATCATGAATATTCTAACTCCCAAGTATGTTTCAATTGCCCTTTGGAACCAAAGGTTGAAGCCCACCCGCTAGACCTCACATTGGTTTCAGATCGAAGAACTCGAAGAACCAAAACCGAGTGTGGAGTGGACCACCATCACCAACCAAAAAAACGATATAAGATAACCGTCGACATCCTCAACAAGATGATCTCATTCCTTGCATACTTTATCTGATCTGTTCTGATTCCATTGACACAACAGGTTACATAGCAACTTCTTATTTTAGGAGTTATGAAAATGAACATCACCAGCAGCAATTACACCTACAACCAGAGTTCAACAACGTAGTTTTAAATTTATTAGGAAAGAAAGGTTCTAGATAATAAAAAAAAAAAAAGAAGTTAAATAACAGTTGTTTAAGATCATGAAAAGGGCAGGAATGTTGAAAACATGAACTAGAACCATGTTGCTCGCAAAAGGCAGCCAAGCAGCTAAACCCAAGCGACTTGATAAGGAAAGACTAAGATCTATTGCATGTATATTTCTTTTATATGCGTGAATGTCTAGGTCAACTTTCACGAGACAAATTATCTGACCCTACAACATTTTCCTGTTAATGAACTTTTAGGAAATTTATTTCTAGATAGGTGATCACTTGAATTGAACTCTCAACTCATAATCTCTTAAGAACTCATGAACACAGTTGTACAACCTTTATGAGTGTATTAATATAAAATAGTCAATGAATTAAGATGAACTAATCAAAATATGTCCAGTTGCAGTTTCAAGGTGCTCTATCCATGTGCAGCAGAGTTCACTCAACTCTTTAGAACTCAAGGACTAGAATAGATCTTGTTCATTCAACTCTTTGATTTCTTTTTTTTTAAATCGAGAAATTGGAGCTTTGCTCCACTACACCTAATGTAACCATGCCCATCCCTAAACCAAGCGTCGAGAGATATTGAAGGAATGGAAACACATGAGGTGTCTACAAATTAATGTCACATATCAGTCTCAAATATAAGACCTTGAAAGGAGCACACCTCCAAAGCCCAAGCCTTCCACCCTTGGGGACTTTTTGATGTTTATTTTTTATATACATGTTCTTCACATCTTCTGACTCTACAATTGTTCTTACAACTAAGATAACTAAATTATGCTTAATATCTCAGTAGGGAGACAAATATCAGCCTTCCTACAAGGCTAATTGTACAGTCACAGATTCACAGTTACCATTAATAGCATAAATCATACCAAATACAATTACATCAAGCTGCCCCATAAGAGCTTAGCTAAACTATTATGATGTACGCACTGATAACTAAGAGATTATGAGTTCAAATCCTCCCACCCCAAATGTTATCGAACTCAAAAAAATACAATTAGACAAATCTAGATCATCCATTAGATTACTACTATCAAGTGAAAAATCTGAACAGGTGCTGATACAATGCAAAGATAAATCACTTACTTTTAAGAGAAACTTTAAAGGGTCATAATGTTACACTTGTCAATGTCTTAGGTGAATCATACTTCATATCCTTTACCTAGGCAGTTCAGGCAACGTTGCACCCTGCAATATCAGATGATGCACTAAAACAATAGTAAGAAAACACATCACCAGCCACCACCAGAAAACATAAATCAATAGAAATTGAACCCAACAGCAGAAACAGAAATTTTCATAGAAAGTGACAACATTTAGATAAATTAGCTTTCAACAACTTGTTTTGTTTTTAGAATTAGGCTAATAATTCAAATGTTTTCTTGAAAAAGATGAAATCTAAAACTGATGAGAAAACAAGCACACCATTTTTATGAAATGTCTTGAACTGAGCTTTTATGTAATTTGAGCCAAATAATGTATTAAGGTTTTATGAGAAGTGTACTATATAAACTCTCTTAAAACTCTTGTCCCTTTTACCTAGCAATTGTATTCTTCACCATTTCCTAAATAAAATAGTTTCTCCTCTTTTACTATGGACATAGCTAATACAATGTTAGTGAACCACGTAAATTTGTGTTATTTGTCTAGCATTTTCTTTGTTTTATTATTATTCTTTACGATCCATTCATAACACTTTTCAAAAACCAAGAAAACAAAATTGCTATCCAATAACACCTTTAACTTTATAATATTCTTTTACTAACTTAAGACGAGCTATTCCTTCTTCACTTTGCCAACAAACTACGTTATAGCAAAAACAAAACCTAAATTAGGGTTCAGCATCTTCATTCATAATCCACACGAAAATCTGGATAAGAATTGAAATGAGCCAAGAGTCTACCAAGTAAATCACAAAAATGGAAATGCCACACACTTAACCCTAGGAAAAACCATTGTGAAATGGCCTAGTGATCAAAAGGACTTCGTAGAACTAAGAGCTAATGGGTTCAATCCAGGTTGACCACATACCAAATAATTAATGTCCTACGGATTTACTTGACATCATAATGTCCTAGGGTTAGGCGGTATGTCCCATGACATCAGTCGAGATTTGTACAAGCTGGCCCTGACAATCATAGATATGAGTAGCTCAAGTGGTCAAAGAGGGTTTTGGAGTGCATAAGGTGATGAGTTCAATCCATGGTAGGTTACAAATTTTTTTGTCATCTAAATGTTGTAGGGTCAGGTAGTATGTCCCGTGACATTAGTCGAAGTGCGTGAAAACTGGGCCGGAAAGATATCAAAAAAAAAAAAATCACAGATATCAAAAAAAATATTCTAACAGCAGCAGTTAGCAAAATCAAAAAGGGCAAAAGCATAACCTATTTCCCTCACAAGTCGGACACACACAGGGGTTCATAGCAACAGGATCTGACAACGGCGACCACCGAATAACAGCATTTCCACAGCATAATTTGCAAATATAAAACCCTTTTCCTCTACAAGCCTTACAGGGCAAAGCAACCTTTCTCTGCAGAAAAATTGAAAACCCCCAAAATAATAGAATCAAAGAACTGATTCACAATTAACGAGGCTTCATTCATTTCCAAAAAGACAGGTTTTTAGTGTAAGAAGATGTGTATAACTAGAGAGGAATGAATTACCCGTTTGGCTTCTGCGGTGTGGCGGAGTGTTTGGATGGTGAGAAGAGAGGCGAAGTTGAGAGTGAAAACTCCGCCGAGGATGACGGCGGCGCCGGTGAAGACTGTTTGCCATTTTCTCGGAACCATTTTTTCCGGTTAAATGGAGAGTTGAGAGAGTCCGGTGGCAGAGTATGGCGCCAACAAGATATAATAGAAGAGATAAAAGATGTTCTTTTCCTTTCTTTTTATATGTTGGCTGTTTTTATTTTATTTTATTTTAATTCAAGAGCAATTAGAAAAGAAAATTCAAATTGAAACAAGATCTTGTTAGAGTTCCAAGGTAGTAATATAATTCAACACCACGATTATAGGTTCGATCATAGAAATTTGTATATGTCTCTCATATCCTCCTCCTCCAATTTATACTAAAAAAAAAATTAATCAAATTCAAAAAATAATTACAAATATTATCACTTTAAAATAATTTATACTAAACTTGCTTTGAGACCTACATTTTATGTTGTTGAGTTAGATTTACTTTTTTTTTTTTTTGGAAAAACGGTCTATTCATTAACATATCGTGCGAAAATCAAACAATCTTTCAATATAGCAGAGATAATATAAGGAGGAGATTCTTCCTCCAAAAATCTGTGAAAGTCTCATTCAAACAATGAGAAGTACTAGACCAACAAAAGTTAGAACCAACAAAAAGAGAGTTAGCCAAGAGATCACCCACTCTATTACAATCCATCCTACTAAAGGAGAAAGAAGAAATACTAACAATGGAGAAAAACTTCTTAATGTCACACAAGACATTGCCAAATTTAGAGAAATCTCGAAATCACTTCAACATGACGCTTAGAAAAGCCCTTCCCTAATGCCTAAGCTTTCTAAGACTATAGCGAATCGAGGATACCATGGTAAACACCAATTGTAAGAGGAGTTCTCGAATTATTCGTCAAAAGCCAACCGACACCTCCTATTTTAATATCATGTTGAATCATATTAAATTATCGATCAACCAAAAAGTGGAATAAATTTAATTATAGAAAGTTTCTTGCCTTATTATTATTCTCATTCTTTAGTTAAAATTAGTGAGTGAATTTAATGGAATAAAAATTGTAACAATTTTAGATTTCAATTTAATGAAAACTAAGAAGTTTGGACAATGGTACAACTTGTCAATTTAAAGGTAAAAATGATTTAAGGTCAATATAAAAACCAAGTTATTAAAGCGGTCGCCTTAAGTTTTAGTTAAGACATCTTTTCAAACAAATGTTATAAAAAAAAATAGTTACATAAATAATATATGAGTGCAGATTCATCCACCTTTATAATTCAAGACAAATTTTAAAAAAAAATCTTGAAACTACAAGTTGGACATAGAACTTCTAAGTTTGTTCAATTCTGATCCTTCATTATAGACCCATGAAGAGATGAGATGATGCGCGATTGCAAAAGGCCCCGGAACAAACATGGGAGCGAGTTCGCCGCTTTCGACATTAAAATCTGAAGATAAGCTCTGTTGTCTCTCAACTCCTTTACACATTTGCTCAACCTTGGCTGCTGAGGTTCTTTGAGCCTTCTTGTATTCTGCAAACGTCAAAGCGTTCTTCACATCTTCTCTAGAAAACCATTGAGCATCTGTACCAAGCTCAAGATATGTCATAAATCCAAAATCATCAATTTCAGTTTCGGTAAAAATAAATAAATAAATAAATAATATCCGTGAATATTCAGGTCAGCTTATATACACCTCGACTATTTTCACAGGACAAATGATCATTGTCGAGAAAATTCGTAGAAAATTAATTCCTAGATAGATGACCACCATGAACTAAACTTATAATTTTTTCAATTTTCTAAAGTTCTCTTGACCATTAGATCAACCCATGATGGTTACCTATTATTGTTTGTTGCCAAACAACTTTTGTTGGTATTTTATCATGTACTATATTTTGTTATAGAAAATTCATAATTAGAAGAAACAAGAAATACTCAAAGTTAAAGATCAGTGCACCATAAATAAAGGAGGATGCACTGTGAGAGAAAGTTCTATATACCTTCTAACTCTTCCTTGTCCACATTTATATCAAGTGATTTTGCATATGCAAAGAAACCAACCATCAACTGACATGGCATATTATTTGGTCCAACTGAAAACAAGGTACAAAAAGAGCCAATTAGTCAAAGGTAAAAACAGAAATATTTGAAGGGCTGTTTATAATAACTTTCCAAGTATTAAAAAAATGATTATTAAGGGTTAAAAAAGTATTTTTAAGCATTTGAAAACTCATTTCTACCTGGCCAAAAGATTCATGAACAGATACAACGAGTAGCAATGCAAAAAAATCAATAGCTAACATTGAGAATTCCTAACAAAATTAATGCTACTGCAGAGTGCACCGCAATGAACTTGCAAGCTTTGATACTCTTAGTTGAAATAATTAGATATTAAACTATATTATTTATCGATTTTTAGAAAGAAATTATTCAATCCAGTTTCCTCTATGTTCCTTTCTACCAGAAAGACACATAAGCTATCCTCAAGAGATGGCACGGTGGTCGAAGGCTTGGACTTTGAAAGTATGCTCTCCTCAAAGTCCCAAGTTTGAGACTCACTTGTGACATTGATTTATAGACACCTCCCATTTTTCCATTCCTTCAATGTCTCTCGATGTCTGACCCAGGGACGGACGTAATTACTCTAAGTATAGTAGAGCGAAACTTCGATTTCCCAGATTCTAAAAAAAAAGACACATAAGCTAGCAAGCTAGACGGTTGTCTCAAGAAAACCATTTCTAAAACTGATGTTAAGGGCAACAAAACTGTCATCGTCGCCACAGCCATGTTTGGTGTAACATTAATCATTATATAGAAATCATCAATGTTTAATCATTAATGACAATTGCTGGACAAAGGCTAAAGCATGGACACAATATATCAGAAAAGAAAGCAGAACAACATAGAGAAAAAACTAAGTTTCATAAGTTGTACCAGGCCAAGGCTGAGAACTATGGTAGATAACTTCCCCTACTTCAATGCCAGTTTCCTCCCATGTTTCTCTTCTTACTGCCTCTTCTAAGCTTTCTCCAGCCTGAATCCAAACTTATGAATCAATATTTAGTATTTACTACCATAAGATTGTACTTCTCTATAATATTGTTCAATGATTAATCAGTAAAGTACCTCTATAAAACCGGCTAGGCAACTCCACATTCGTGGAACAAATCTCGATTGTTTACTCAAGAGTGCACGGTCATTTTCTTTATCGATAACAAGCATAATAACTACCTGTAGTAAATGGTCGATGATTAGATATAAAACATCTTGCCTAAAGAATCTACCACTTGATAAATTATTTGGGGTGATGGTGAGAGGAAGTGTACGATAATCTTACCGGATCAACGCGAGGATAAACCCTCTTCTTGCACGAGGGATTAGAACATTGCTTCCGCCTCCCTGCTTCCCTAGGTACTGTTTTTTCTCCACAGTGTCCACAAAATTTTGACACATTGTGCCATTCTAGCAATGCCCTAGCCTGGTCAAAATTAAAATAACTTAATCGTGAGAATGAAAGCGAGTGAAAAGATAACTAACACAGAGAAATCTGTTAAAGTTAATTCAAATCCAAGGATTATTGTATACTTACAAAAACAAGTACTTGAAACAAAAATATAAATATAAATTGATTTTCTAATTTCAGAAACATCATTTGGATACAGAAGGAAAATACTTACTTATTCACAGTCAGTAGATACCTACAAACTGAGCACCGTTAAAGATTTGACATCTTATTTAATTTTACTTTATAAAAAAAAAAAAAATCGTTCTTCACTCCCTTTATTTTTTGCTTTTAATTTCTATCTCAATTAGTTAAAAAAATAATAATCTTCTGCTGGCCGATATGGAGGTAAGTATTGTTTGATATGGAAAAGAAACTCAAGTAAAAATAATAATAATAGTAATAATAATAATAAAAAGAACAAATTTGGCATAAAAAAGACAATGTTTGTTGATTCCAAATTGACTTCCATGATGTTCTCATAGGATCACAAATTGACTCGAGGAATTGCTAGAATTTTCACAATATCCAAATCAACCCTAGCTATTTCTTTGATAAATAGTTGACTTGCACACAAGCTGGCTCTTGAAGAAGTAAGAGGTGATGGGTTCAATCCACAGTCACCACCTACTTAAAAATTAATTTCTTATGGGTTTCCTTGATACCTAAATGTTGTAGGGTCATGCAGTATGTCTCGTGACAATAGTCGAGGTGCACACAAACTAGCCCGGACAATCACGAATGTAAAAAAAAAAGTCTTCGATAAACACCAACCCCTAATGGTTCATGTCACTATTAAAAACTTAGCACATAAACAAGAACAATGCAAACCACATAAGTTGGCCTAGTGGTCAAAGAGGGTATTGGAAATTCAAGAGCTAATGAGTTTAATCTATGGAGACCACCTACCGAAGAAATAATTTCCTAGGGAGTTTCCTTGACATCCAAATGCTATTGGGTCATGGTTATATGTCCTGTCGAGGTGCCTGTGTAAGGCGGCCTAAACACTCACATATATCATGAAAAAAACAAGAACTATGCAAACTCAAGAAATATGTACCATAAATCCCCAAATCTGAAAAGGAAGAGCTAAGGCTAATGCAGTCATTTCAATTAATTCTCAGCATTTCCATCACAATAGAATTCAACTTCACTTAATTAAAGAAAACAAAGTCTACAGTCTACATAAAATAATCGAACTAGAATCATATGAAACTAAAACAAACCACAACCACTCACATGTCCAGCAATAGCCAATTCTCCCATAGCTCGAGCATCCAACCAATCAGCAGCCACCATGAGAGTCCTCACCTCCACAAAGCAAAGTTTCATATTCCCAAATTCAGAAACCAACCCATCAAAACTCGAAACATCAATACCCCAATACACAACATTCTCATCATCCAAACAACCCAAATAAACAAACAAATCCCCACTCAATCCAACCCCCAAATCAGCAAACAAAGCCTTCAAATCAGCCAACCCAACCCAACCCAGATGCCAGCTCGAGACCCCATCATCGTTTGGTCCCCCACTCGAGCTGGCCAACGGCCTGCCCTTCCTAAAGGGAAGAACCTTAAAATTAAGGGAAGAACCCAAATGGGTGTTGCCCAAAAGCTGGGAATTGAGGGATTGGAGAGCTGAAGAAGGGGAAAATGGGGTTTCTGGTTTTGGGGTTTTGAGCTTCATGGGGTTGCCAGCGAAGGCGTGAGATTGTAGATTAATGGACATTTTGGGATGAACGGGATTGAACGGATTGAGGAAATTGAAGGGTTTTTTAGGGTTGTGATGAAGAGGAGATGTGGAAATTATTGGGGAAATTGGAATTGATCTCATTTGTTTGTATTGTGATTTTTCATCCATGGATTTTTGGAAGCTTCGAGCTAGAGCGCGCGCACGGTTGGTACGTGTAACTGGATTTGTTCCACGTGTTGTGGTTGGTATTTTTAATGAGCATATTGAAAAGAAGAAAAAAAAAGGGTCAAATATTAAAACAAAAGAAATTTCTTCTCTTTTTTTTTTTAATTTGTTGTAGACAAATTCTGACCTTTATATTCAAATTTTAACAAATATTTCATAAATAATCAAATACATTTCAATTTTATTGTTTTCAATCAAATTCATTTTAATAAATTTCAATTTTATTGTTTTTAATCAAGTTCATTTAATTTTCGATCAATTTTACTTAATTGAATGTTTTTAACTTTTTTTTTTGTGTTCAATAAATATTTGCTAATTGCCCTTTTGGATCTTGGTCAAAATATAGTAATAAATCACAAATTTCAATGGTTTGTGAATTAAAAATAAATAAATAAATAGAACGAAAACTCAGTAAACCCATAATTAAATTCATTGAACTCAGATAAATTACTAAATTTGAAATTAAATAAATGTTCATTTATTTAGAATGATTTATGTAAGAGTTCAAGAAAGATGTTAGTACCTTTAACCTCTTGATAAATGTTTGGATTTTACAAGTGATATTTATTAGCTCCACCAAAAGATATTATAATTGGAGTCTTTTTTTTACTTTAGTGAATGTTCAAGCAAGCACTAGATTATTCTGACGAAATATTGGCATCCATAAGAAATTAATTTCTACGTAGTAGATCCTCTATGACTACTAGCTCAACTCATGACGATGGTATGGTAGTAAGTTAATATCACTCTCCTCTTCCTCCCTTAACCTCAAGTTATGCTAGGTAAAAAATAACAGTTGGTATTTGTATGTAAAAATAGCTGGAATATATTGAATGACATTAAAATCTCAAACTAGTTTTCTGTGGGATATAAACAAATATGAAATAACAAAATAAATGAACAATAAAGAACAAACAATAGATATACCTCACTCACTTTCTATCCATACCCCAAATAAATTCTCAGCAAAAACCTTTTTGCTACACTCCTTGATTCAGAAAACCAGCACCAGCCCAACTCCCACATTGAAACTAATCAATTGAATCTCACCAAACCAACTTCAAAAACAAAACTAGTACTCATCCCTCCAATTTGCTAGCTGAGCTTGGAGATAGAGGTAAATCATCGAGCCAATCGGCATAGATCCGATTTATCTTCTTGAGGCCTTTCCATTTTAGCAAGCATGGCTTTGCCTGGCCCTCCGGGAGGGCGGTGGTCGGAACACTGGTTGCCAAACTTGAAGTTGCTTCCATGGCCACAACTTGAGGCTGTACGTTGAAGGCAGTGTTGGATACTTCCCCTTCACGTCCAAGATAGAGTTGTAATTCTGATCCACAAAAACAAGTTAGCATCCCAAAGTAGTATAATGACAATGTCAAGAGCTCTTCAAAGAGGACAAACACAAAAACCAGACAAATTAAAGGTCTCGGTTTTTAAGCACTTGGAAAGTCATTCCAAATCAACTCTGAGAGAACATTCATAGAGTAGAGATAGATAGTTGGAATGGAATTATTAAAAAAAAATACTCAAAAGATAAGTAAATATTGTTTTTTTTTTTAGAAACCAGAAAATCAGAGCTTTGTTCCACTATACTCGGGTAACCACGCCCGTCCCTAGTCCAGGCACCAGGAGACATCAAAGGAAAAGGCGCATAGATTAGTAAATATTGTTTGTTTTAGTTAATAAAGAACAAAAACAACCCTAAATGCATAGATTTTTGCGTTCTTGATAAGGTTCTCAAAGCACCACTGACATGCACCCTAGGTGACTCGCCTCACCCTACAATATTTGGATATCAATTCTTAGAAAATTGTTTCCTAAGTAGGTGGCGGTGGCCAATGTGGATGGAACCCGTAACCTCTTGGATCTTCAAAAAAAAAACATACCATGATGTTCAGTTCATAAAATGACTGGCTAATCAGAACTCCATTTCACATGTTATGATAGTTCTACCTACAAAACCAACTATTGAGTCCCATTTCACAGGATTCCAGCACTATATTACATTACAGAGAAATAGAAAGAGAGTTATCAATACCAGATTGGCCATGAGCAAAATGACACTTTTCACCAAAAGGGCAATGACCAGTAATCTCCCACTTGGTGCATAGCTTGGTCTTCCAAAATGAAGGTTTTGCATTTCCATTGGATCGAAAAGCATCAGAAACAGAATTAGAACCTGCTCTGATAGGTTCTGAGTAACTAGAATCACTACCATTCATGAATGGAGTTCCTGTAGTTCCAATACTTATAGCTGAACTCTCCCTAAACCTACCAGAATCATCTCTAAATTTAGCAGGATCTTCATGAAGAAAATTGCACCTATCTCCATAAGGGCATTCCTCCCCAATATAAAACTTCCTACACAGCTTCATTTTCTGGATTATTTTCTGATCATCATTCCAGTTGCTAACCGGTTGATCATCCTCACGTATCCCCACGATTTCTTGCCAATTTGGTGGGGGTTGTCGCATGTCTTCAACCCCATGAGCAAAGTTGCAATTTTCTCCATTCCTACACAAACCAAGCTTAAATTTTGCACACATCCTTGTCTTGAAGAAGATATTGTTTATCCCTTTATTCACCGGAGCATTTTGCGGGTGAGCTATGGAATTCGGCGGTGGATAAGGCGGAGATTGGTTTTCTTCAGAATTTCTAGCTCTTTTGAATGGAGGCTCTCGTCGCTCAAATTGTGATTGTGTGTCAAATAAATCATTGCCGGGAAACTGAGACCAGCAATCAGTTGCATTGCCATTGGCACCATGAGAATGCAGAGGCGGGGGTATAACAGAGCCTCGAATATCATTGAAACTCATCTTGTAAAATTGAACGCAGTCCTCTTCAATCAATGAAACAATGAATCAAACAACCAATAAAACTCAATCAAAACTCCTTACAGAACCAATGCGTATACCGATGGGATGAAATGCCAGAACAAAAACAAACTAGATGATTCAACGACAGATAGGGACGATACTAAACAAAATTGAAGTCGAATCCACCAAGGGGAACAAAAGGGTCTGTTTCAATTATCAAAACGTCGTCCAAGATAGAGGAAAATCACTGGAAGATTATGTTATTGAAACTCATCTCATAAACTTAAACCCAACCCTCTTCAAGCAATGAACCAATCAATCAAACAACCAAAAAACTCAATCTAAAGTCCTTACAGAACCAATGCTTATATGGATGCGATGAAACGCCAGAACAACAGCAAACAAACTAAATGATTCAATAAAAGATGAACACAGTCGATATTGATCAAAATCGAAGTCAAATTCGCCAAATGGAGCAAAAAGGTCTATTTCAATGATCAAAACATCGTCCAATATAGAAGTAAATCACTGAAGCATTCTGTCAATGAAATTCATCTTCTAAACTAAAACCCAGACCTCTTCAATCAATAAAACAACGAATCAAACAACCAAAAACAAAAACTCAATACATAACCAATGCTTATCTGGATGTGATGAAACGCCAGAACAATGAAAGATGAACACAAACAAGAAGTCAAATTCGCCAAAGGGAACAAAAGGGTTTGTTTCAATGATCAAAACATCGCCGAAAAACGCATAAGTCGGCGGAATCGCGATCAATGGGGGAATGAATCAAATCGAAACAATGGAGGAAATGTATGAATTAAAGCTATATATATTTATATGGAAATGAAAGAGAAAAAGGAATAAAAAAACCTAGCCGCCAAGAAGGAAAGAAAAACCCTAGAGAAATCAGAGATGGAGATGGCTAAAAAAAAAAACCATGGAATCGCAAATCCGAGCAGTCAAAAAGAGAATGAAATATAAAAAACCTAAAGCCCTATAAACCCTAATGCCGCTAAAAAAGAAGCTGATTTTACGGTGTGTTAAAACGAACCGCTCATGACGTGGAACCCGATTTTTGTGGGTCCTACATTTTCAGGCTTTTACACGTGTCGCTTCTCTATTGATTTTAATGTATACTTTTGATTTTTTTTCATTTATTTTTTTTATATAATTTTGATATTTACTTGTGGAGTTTTTATTCGTTAATTTATTATTATTATTTTTTTAATTCACTCATTTCAATAATAACAAGTCAACCAACTATTAATATATATCTATCGATCAACTTAAATAAAATTTTTTAAAAAAATCATATCAATTGAATTCATTCATTAATTATGATATATATAGTCAATTTATTAATTTTCATAATATCATTTTTTTCTCAAAATTAATATTACTTTGCAAAACCACACAGATTTAAGCAAAAAAAAAAGGCCTTTGAAGGAAGTTCCTTTAAAATCTTATAAAGTCTTTTTTTTTTCTTTATAGTTGAGCTAATTGAAATAATGAATGTGTTAACCACATGAATGTAGGTCGTGTTCCTTTTTTAAAAAAAATTATATGTAGGTCGTGTACCTCTATATATATATATATATATATATAATAATAAACTTTGAGAAAAGTATGGCAGTTTATTTCAAAAAAAAAAAAAGTATGGCAATTATATTGTATCTAAAAAAAAAAAAAAAAAATTACTTTCTGCTAATTCATTTATTAATTTAATACAAATCTATAAAATATCACTAGTTTTAATAAAATCAAGTTTTGTATTAAATTAAGTATGGCATGAAATTGACCCTACACATTTGTAATTAACCCTACACATTTGGAAAATTTATTCGGTCAAATTCAACACAAAATTTTGATATTTCCTTTAATAATAGTAACAAATAATTTTATTGTTTATGGAACATTTTCTCAAGAATTCCCTTTCCCTCCCCTGAAAACTTGGCAGTTCCAGATTAAGCCCAACCCTAGCCCAATGGAGTTCACTTGGATTGGGTTGGATCATAGAGGCCCAAAGCCCTATTTTCTTTTTATTAAATTCCAATAATACCCTTTAACATAGGTGAAAGTTTGAATCTCTGATATTATTTTAACTAGTTAAGCTAGGTTTAAGTTAACGAATATCTTTCAACATTCAGTCAATAGAAAACTTATCTCTTAAATAATCAAATTAATTCTCATCATTGAACGTTATTTCAATTAACAATCCTAAGTCATTCGTGATTAACATGGTAAAACCTAGTCAATAAGAACAGTAGCTCAACGACATTAATGTACACACAATTACCATGAAGTCATGGGTTCGAGTCTTTCACCCCAATTATTGTAACTCAAAAAAAAAACATGGTAAGACCTACAAACTAGCTTGCATCACTAGAACCACCAATTTGGCCGTTCAATAACATTAATATATATTTATGATGTATGAGGTCATAGATTCAATCCTCACTCATTGAACTAAAAAACCCATCAATTTTGATGAGTATAGGTACCTTCATGATTACTAGTACATCAACATCCGATTAAGTTATTGTTCTTGTTGGTATCTCCATGCATCAAAATATAACTGGATAATATATTTCAATTATGTTCGATACTTATTTGATTCATGTTTTAGCAAATTAAACTTATAATCACCTCAATATCAAACAAAGAAAAATTATTAACTTTTTTGTTCTTTTGGCAAACTTTAGTGACAAAAAGAAAGTATTGAAAAATCTAGAATCAAAATATTATAAAACTTGAGGGACTAACATAAATTGAAAAACAAATATAGTTTTACTTTTATTATTATTTTTACCATAATTTAGATACATCATTTTACTTCATGGATGGCAGAAAAAGGAAGAATCTAGCTTAAAACTTATCTTGTAGAAATGCACTTTTTTTTTATCTACTAGCAAACAGAAACAAACCATCCAAAGAAACCACCAAAAGGAAAAGATTGAATTGACAAATCTTTTTAACACTTTTGGCAACAAAATTTTCCTTAATGGTTTAACCATTGAAGCGGAATATTTCAATCTCAACTAATTTGATGAGACAAATATTCGAAAACCCATTTTTCTTTATTTATATAATAAATGGATTTACACAGATTTTTCATAGTACAAAGTTCACTAAAATAGCACATATTGAGATGGCTAGCTTTTTCAATGCCTGCCCTCAGGTTAGCTTCTTCAATGGCTACCCTCAAAGTTTTAAGGTTGAAATGAACTCAATTGAATTCACATGCTTCAGTGTTGGGATTTTGCTTTAAGGAGTTTCTTCTAGCTGTTGCAAGAACAGTTTTGTCGGCCACTATGAAGTAAGCTGCTCCAGCCACTGCCATTGAAAAAACAAGTCTTTTTTCCTTTAATAAAGAAAAGCAAATGAAAGTAAATGCAAAGGAAAAAAGTTGAACCTGTGGAAATTATGAGAGCTTGAGCTGTGGGATTCAGATGAGCTTTTGCCCATGGCAGCATTCTCACACTTGCAAACTGCAAGATAAGAACAATTCCAGTTAAATCAATTAGCTCACTCAACTTTAGTATCTACTATATTTCGACACAACATTGTGTCAGACTATTAGATAAACATGAGGTTTCATCTAAAAATCGGGGCAAGATACAGGCCTCAAGAGGTATTAGACAAGGAGACCCTCTTTCTCCCTTTCTATTCACGTTGATTGTGG
>JBBMKA010000020.1:12758802-12773381 GCA_037833695.1 Sechiopsis laciniata | reverse complement strand
TTTAAAACTTTTCAAAGTCTAGGGGTATTTTTGAGACAACCTCCATAGTTTAGGGGCATTTTATATAATTTAGCCTATATATTCTCACTAAAAAAAAGTTAGAAGTTGGAATATATTTACTCAATTAAAAAGAGAAAGATAAAAACTTTGTAAATTTTTTTTTCAAAAATTTAGTTCCTAAATTTTGGATATAGTTTATAATCGCTCATTATATTTCAAAATCAAACAATTTTTTTTTTATATCCGACAAATGTCACGAGATATACTAATCCTACAACATTTGGATGTCAATGAAAATCGTAGGAAATTAATTCCTATGCAGGTGGCTACCATGGATTGAATTCATCACCTTAAGTACTCCCAAGACTCTCTTTGATCACTTGACTCATCCATGATAGTTAAAATCAAACACTTTTACTTTTGGCATTTTAAAAATATATTCATTTTTAGTCTTTGACGTTTCAATAATACTTAATTTTAAGTCATGAGATAAAAAAAAAATCAATAGTTACATGTCTCAATGTTGACTACGATAATGATTAGACTAATTTAATATTTTAATATATTGATGAAGTGATTATTTTTATATTGACGTAAAACAAATTTATAAAAGAAAATAAGTATAAATGTAATTAAAAAAATACACAAAAACTAAAATTGAATATTATTGAAATGTCAAAGATACAAAAGTTTAATTTCAAAACATCTACCAAATTGACATTACACTGCAAATCTAAAGACAAAAAATGTATTCTAAAAAATAAATCAAATATAAAAATGCAACATTTAAGTTTTTTTTTTCAATAAAATAAAAAATTATTTGAAATCATTTCAAAAAATAAAAATAAAATAATTATTTGAAATAAGTGATTTAAATCAATAACTTCTTTGATTACTAAGCCCCGTTTGATTTTTTTTGTTTTTAGATTTTGAAATTTAAACCTTCGACAAATACCTTTTCATATATTTTTTCTTATTTGAATATTTATATTTGTCCTATATCTGTAGAAACTAAACAAAAATAATTTTTTTAAAAAAAAAGTAGCTTAAAAAGTCTTAAAAAGGTATTAATAACAAATGTCTACTTTTTTGGAAATAATTTATAGAATGTCTACCTTTTATCACCATTTAAATGAATGACTATTTCATATATAAGGGAGGAGAGATAAAAGTTTAATCCAAAAAATGCCCACAATTTATTATACTTTTCAAACGAATTTTATTTACTATTTAAATAATTAAATCAAACCATATTCCACAAATCAAGGATCTAATATCAATCCCCCAATAATTCTCAACAAAATCTCGATTTTTTCCTAAAACATATATAAGATTAATTATTTAATTTTCTTATTTTAGATTGTTTACAAAAACAATATATATGAAAAAATAAAACCTGGACCATTGGATTTTTTTTATAAAAAAAACACATTATCTCTTTGCATTAATATTCATGCCTCTTTCCCAACCTTTATCTTCTATTTTTCTTGAGGCCACCATTCACGCTCCAACATAGAGTTCTTCCAACCAACTACCTGCGACAATCAAATACTCGTGGCATCTCACACGCATCACTAATCAAGTTCGACTTTGCGTGTTGAGATCACTATTCACAAGAGCAGTATCCGCGTTGCAAATCACCAACTCCCTCCCTACATCTAAAAGTAGTCGGTCAAATTTTTTTTTCAATGGTAAAAAATCAGACGATAAAAAAACCGCCACAGTTTATTATAAATCTATTTTGATCATCAACAATCTGTCGGAAGCCTAGTACTTAAAAGAAACACGAACCAACGCTCTCAACTATTCGTCACATGACACTCCTATCATCTATCATTTTTTTCTCATATAAACCTACCGGAAAACCAATCTTAAGAATATAAACACATATACAACAATTGAATCCTCCATTGCAATGACAATTGCGATCGACGAAAGTTTAAGATAACTAGTAGTACAACGAAAAACACAGATGTATAGTGGATGTATAATGATTTTACAAGTTGCATATACAACAACTATTGCATCCTGACAAAAATCATAATCATATACATATAGATGTACAGTTCAACAACTTTTCAAGCAATTCCTTGCAAAAGTTGTACTAGTGTACACACAAATGTACATGATGTGTAGAAATTCTTTCAAAAGTTGATGATATTCTTTTTACCTATAAAATAAAATTTGGTAAGGAACCATATGTGCGGTGAAACTTTACTTGTGTTTATTTTCGCAATCTCTAGATCAGTGTACATACTCATACATCTACTTGCAACAAAGTACGTTTTGCAACAAACGTAGGCAGAAGGTTGCATACAACTCTTACAAGTATGTTATTTCCATTTTTTCCTGTACAAGTTTTATTCTAATTTTCATTATTCTACATTTACACCTAAGATGTAATAGGTTGTACGCATATTTACAATAGACCTTCCAATAGTTTCCAATTTTTAAATTTAAAAAATATCTATTTTAATTTTTTTTTTCTTTGTTGAATTTTCAAAAATTTTGAAATTAAAAAATCAACTATTTTGATTAAAGATTTTTGTTTCTTATTTTTAAAAACTAAATTAGATTTGCCTTATTGGAGAATTCAATTTTAAATAAATTAGATTTGATTTCAATTTTAGGCCGTTAGTTGTTGATTTTGGTGAGCATTATTTTTAAATATTAGATTTAGTTGTTAAATTTGGTAAGTGGTTGGAAGTGAATCTAAAATTAAACAAGTAAAATAAAATAAAAAAATAAATAAATAATTGTAAGGGTATAAAAGTACATTACAATTTAAATAATCAAGTAATTAATTTCAAGAAATTACTTTTAGACATTAATTTAAAGTCTAAAGAGGTGTAGTCATTTGTTTAATAAATTTAGCCATTTTTCTATTTCACCCTTAATAAAAACAATATAGTAGGGCAATTACGAATGAATTCCCCGTCCCCGATTCCCCGATCCCCACCCCGTCTATTTTTATTTTTATTTTCTATACTTTACCCCTTTTAATTTTCAAATAAAAATATATTTGTTGATGAAATTATGTATTCATATGAATATTTTTCTTCAATAATTAACATTATAGGTGAAATTTATAAATATTTTCTAAGAAAATCTAATTACTTAAAATTATTTTCTAAAAAAATATTAAAAAAATGTAAAAAAAAAAAAAAATCCTCGTGGGGAACCCGACCCCGCCGGGGAATTCCCGCCCCGATCCCCGAGAAAAAAAACGGGAACCTTTCCGCGGACGGGGACGGGGATGGGGAAATCATTCCCCGGCCCCGCCCCGCCCCGTGGACATCTCTAGTTACGAACATTTCTCCTCATATTTCGTTTGTAGCGGGCAGCCAGACAAAGTTGGGCCTAAAAGGCTTAAGGCCCAAACGGCACCGCTTATCTGGGCTCAAAGCCGGATCCAAAACCCTGGCCCAGTTCCAATTTCAACTGGGTCCCACCCCCTTTCCATTCATCAATATTCCAAGCAAACCGGAGAAGCAAAGTCACTGGAAAGGGGATTGATTCTGCTACTGAATCCCGATTTCATTACACAATTTTGATCTCTTTGTTTTTCTCCGGCGACAATGGCGACGTTTCTCCGACGAATTGCAACCGCTGCTCCAGCTCTACGCTACAATGTATTAGGCGGTCAGTCAAAGATCGAATCCTCCAGGTTCAGATTTTCCGTTGGAGCCATCGCTGCAGTTTCCGGCGGAATCTCGTATTTGTATTACGCTTCCGCTTCGGATTTGGTAATTCAGCTTGAAATCTGTTGTTTTGTTTTCTTTTGAGCTGTTGAGCATGAAGCTGTTCTGTTTTTTTATTCGATGTGCGCGCATATATCGGTCTTTAAGATCCATTTCTGAGGTTGATTGTATTGAGTTATTGCATTTTCGTGATTTGAGCTCGTTGTGATGGATTGATTTGTCAAATTTCATCGTGATTTTGATTATAGTATTTGTATTCAACGAGCTTAGGTTTCGTTATTTGATCGTGTGATTCGGTTATTGCTTTGTGGTTTATTCTTTTGAGCATCGGAATTTAATGGACGTATAGGATGATTTTTTTATGATTCGGCAATTGCGGTGTGCTTTATTCTATTGGTAAATTTTTTTCATAGGTTCAACTAGCTCCAAGCAGTGAAGAAGAGGGTGGCCAAAAAGTTGGTGAGTGTTTTTTAATCGCTTTTTTATATAAACTATAAAAGAAAAGGAAAATCTGGGAATGAACTTTTAAATATGATTATCGAGTTTTAGTATGTCTCTATGAAGTTATATGATGGGACAAAATGGCAAATCTCTTTATGATTATACTTGTTACAGGCTGAGTATTGAAACCGACATTTATTTATTGTGCAATTTATTTTTTCTTACATTTTATAACCATGAATGAATTGTCTTGTGCATTTCCAGCACTCAAGTCAGATCAATGGATTCAATTCAAGGTGCAAGACATTGCACGCGTTTCTCATGATACTAAATTATACAGGTACAAAATTTTGGATGCCCATTTTTATGGTACTTCAGTTAGATAATGAAGCATCAATTTATTTTGTACTACCTTTTCTTAGTTCAACAACTTTAGGGTGTTAGAAATTGATGCCTTATCCTTATGCTCGGACGACTACTTTTTGTTATTTCAATTTGCAGTTTTCTTGATTTAAATTTTAATTACTTTAGACTGAATACTACTTGGTATCTAGATGTATCTTTAGTTTTTTTTTTTTTTTTATAAAAAAAATTTAATTCTACAACATTTGGGGGATTAGGGGACTCAAATTTGATACCTCTTGTTACTAGGCCACACATAATACCATTAGAGCTCTCCTCTTGTTGGTTCTTTAATTTTTTATTTCATAGTATGAAATTGCCGTGTGGTTGGCACTTAGCAGAAAATAATTACTGTAAATACAACCCTGCCCAAACTTTTCTCCTTGGAATAGACTTCAGCCACTAGTCTAATTATATTACTTCACACTGGTGTTTTTTTTTTGTTTGCTCTCTGGTGCTTTCTTCTTTCTGCATTTTGATATATAGATATAACCTCACGTCCTCACCGAAGTCATGTCTGCACTAATCAATTAATTAAAAATAGGTTCTTTTTGGCAAATTTTTTTATATCCATTTTTTGGCGAATTATATTTATGTATGTTTTCTAATAGACAATTTGGGCAGATTTGCATTTGATCCTACTGAAAAATTGGGGTTAAATGTCGCTTCATGCCTCCTTACAAGGTATGCTTCCCTTTTTCCTTCTGTCCGTCTTTTTTATTTCAACTATACATATGAGGTATATATTTTTATTTCTGAAAGATGGTCAACTTCGCTAAGTAAAAAGGAATATGCTTCTTGGTTATTAATTCTGGTGCATTGTTGTAACCACAGAGCTCCAATTGGACAAAATGAAGAGGGGAAAGTAAAATACGTTGTACGCCCGTAAGTTGTTTTGTTCAAATGTTGGCTTGCTTGACTTTATTTTATCTACATTTAATCATTGCAAATTTGGTATTGTCATTGATAAGTTGTAATTTCAAAGGGTTGTCATAGTGATAAAAAGCTTTAGAATTCAGTAAATTGATTAAGGATTGAAAATACTCACTTCCTTGGGAAGTTGAAATTTCCAGCCCATTCCATGTTGTATGGACAAATTATATTCCCAGTTCCTATCTTTTTGATATTCCAACTATTTGTATCATCTTCTTGTTCACCATCAATCTAAACCCTCTATTTTATTTTTATATTACTTGATCTTCAAGAAATTATTTATTAGCAAGTCTTTCTTTAAAAGAAAAAAAATATCAAGAAGAACTCAATTGGATTATTGATTTACGTAATGTGATGCGCTGTATATTTACTTTTTAATTAATAATTTTTTGTCCAGTTATACACCTATATCAGATCCTCATGCAAAGGGATACTTTGATCTACTAGTTAAGGTATATTTTTTTTCATGCTACCGACTATATTTTCTCAGTTGGATATCTACTTGTCCTTTTGAAGACAAAGTTTCTTAACAAGTGTTACCGAGTTTGTGGTTTCTTTCGGAATTTTGCAGGTATATCCTCAAGGAAAAATGACTCAGCATTTTGCCAGCTTGAAACCTGGGGATGTAGTTGAAGTGAAAGGGTATATATATATATATTTTTTTTAAATTTTGTCTTCCTTGTTACCTTCAGGTCATGTATTGTATATCATACTGTCACTCTCTTTTCCCTTAATTGCTGTGCAGCCCCATTGAAAAGCTCAAATACTCTCCAAATATGAAGAAACAAATTGGCATGGTATAACGAATCATCTCAAATTGCTTGTGAAATATATAAGTACACTTATAACTTACCATATCATTATTTTTTGGATTGTCCTTGCTATTACGCGTTGGTAACGTTTAACTTACAAAGATAAAAGTTCAAGATTTAATTTAACTTTTTATTGACAAGTTGTTTAGCTTTCTTTGGAAATAGAATGACCATTTCTACTATATGCACATGATCTTGTTAGATTGTGAACTGAAATGCAGCCTAATTGACATTAGAGTGACCAAATACCGTGTTCAACTATTAAGGACACCTCTAAATTTTGTTTTCTGTCCATTCAGATTGCTGGTGGCACAGGAATTACTCCCATGCTTCAGGTCATTGATGCCATAGCAAAAAACCAAGATGACGTTACCCAGGTGCGCAATTATCTTTTCTTGCAAAGTTTTTGGACTATGTCGAAACTGACCAGTACAGGAAAGCCAAGGTTCCTGTATTTGCACTTTGAGGAGATGCTGTGTAGTTTTTTTTTATAGGAAACATAACTTTTCATTGATGTATAAAATATACGAAAGGTAGGATGCTGTCTAGTTCATTGCATGACAGACAAAAATATATCTTTGTTAAATCACTTATTAACTTTTCTTTGAACAACAACAAACTTTTCATTGATTTAGTGAAAAGGTTCATCGAGAAACTAAATTAACAGTATAATCTCTGTCAATCCCCTATTTTGAGGTTGTGAAAATGCACCGCACCGCACCCCTATTGGAAAAAATACAAAAGAAAAGCGCGAAGCAGCATTTTCTTTATAGAGAGCATGAAGTGATCTAAAACATACCTAAGTCAATCATTTCATCCCACTGATTTTCTATTCTATTGAAATTTGAATTGTTTCTTTCTAACCATATGCATCATGCCACACCTTTGACTGCAATCATCCAGAGAGCTTTGAAACTTTAGCTTTTTCTTTTAAACTATGATCGGAAAGCATTTGCATTAGAACTGTTGTAGTATAAATTCCCAGCATTTTCTATGGGCAGCGAAGCAGGCTAGCAGCATTTTCTTCTAAAACTTGAATGTCAGAACTTGGGAAATTTTTATAATAGGCACCTGGTGGTTTAGCAACCTACCTTCATTTGTACAGTACAAGCACAAAATTAGTTCAACTATAACTTTTTAATGATTGCTTGAGCGTGTCCTTTAATTCTTACAGGTCTCACTGCTTTATGGGAATGTGTCTCCTGATGACATATTGCTTAAACAAAAACTTGACATACTTGCATCTAGCCACCCAAATATAAAGGTATCATCCGTTTCAGTATTGAAAATACTTGCTGTAATAGTTTGATCATGGATGTCCTATCAAGTGATTGTAAGATGAATATTGACATATTAGGAACATAGTTTGAGTAGTGTAGCCCGTATATGAAGTATACTCAGATATGTTAGGCTAGACATTCAAATTATTGAAATTTTGACATGCTACAAAGAACAAGTGAAATAAAATATGAGAATAACTAAAGAACAAAATAATAATAATGATGTTGAACTTAAATAGATCAGTCCCCCCCAAATAAAAGTTCTTTTTTGTCATTAGTATATCTTTATTATAGGATGTTGTGTTGTAATGCATGAGAATGATTTAACTATTTCCTCCTTTTCTTGCATGCTTGTATCAGTTAATGGTTCTTGCTGTCTTAGTAAAAGTGATGGGCTCTATGGTAATAAAAATGTAGGTATTCTACACTGTTGATAATCCATCAAAGAGTTGGAAGGGAGGGAAGGGATACGTATCGAAGGATATGGCTATCAAAGGCTTACCTGCCCCTGGGGACGACGCACTAATCCTCGTAAGTGTTTGTTGTTGTTGCCATAATACTTCAGTACCTGATAATCTTTGCAGCTCTTGTCTCAATGTGATATGATCAATAAGAACCCGTCTACTAGTCACTATTGAATGAGATTGAAAATGTAAAGTAGTTTTAAAAAGCTGAGTTGCCACTTCCATTTCCATGTATGGTTCTCATTATATTTTTTTTCAAATGGCAATTGGGCCATTTAACAATCATGGGTTGGAGTCAAATAAAAACAAGTAAATCATAAAGTTTTTAGAGGTTATAGGTTAAATTCATTTTGGTCATCTATCTATAAATTAATTTCTTATGAGCTATCGTCATAATTAAATGTAATAGGGTAGTTGTCTCATAAGAATAGTTGAAGTGCATGTAAGTTGGCTCACACTTACGGATATTAAAAAAGAAAAATTGGATCATTTAAATACGGCTCCTTTCTCTTTTGGGCCAATCCTTCGTATCATCTAGATCTATACTTGAATTATATCAAGTACAGCCTGTAGAGCCAAGCATATAGGTCTTCTTCTAGCCAATGGGCTGCATTTTAAGTTATTTCTTGGGAGAATGCAATCCAATTATGTCATGTAGTTCCATAATGATAGTACAAATATTTATGGGCCACCTACTTAGAAATTAATTTCCTAAGAGTTTCCATGACATTCAAATGTTATAAGGTCCATGCAGTATCTCTAGTGACAATAGTCGAGATACACGTAAGTTAGCTTGCAAATAGTTATTTTTTAAAACAGTTAGAGATACTGCAAGCTATGTGCAAGCTAGTGGTGGCCACCTACCTAAGAATTAATTTCCTACGGATCACATTCAAATGTTGTAGGGTTAGACAGTATGTTCCATGATAATGGTCGTGCAAGCTGTCTCGAACAGTCATGAATGTAAAAAAAAAAAAACTACCATGGTCATTTTTTGATATATATAAATGGATTTCTTCCATGTGCCCAGGTATGCGGTCCACCAGGCATGATGAAACACGTATGTGGGGAGAAGGCTAAAGATTTCTCACAGGGAGAGGTACATTTAATATATTTTGGCTTTTCACTGTCCATTCATTAATTTTAACTGATTTTTCAACTGTTATTATATATTCATTTACTTTTTTTTTTTTACTGTTTTCTTGCAGCTTGGTGGGATACTTGAAGAACTTGGATATACTAAGGAAATGGTTTACAAATTTTAAAAAGATTGGCACAAATTGAACCATTGAGGTATAAACTTTATGCAAGGAAGTATTTTCCAAATCATAGTTAGATTTGAGTTGTTTGACCAAAATTTCAAATAAAATAACCTCAAAGGTGATGTTCACTAGATAAGTTAATCTTTAGGTTTTCAGTATTTTTTTTTTCCCCCTTGGAGTGTAGAACGCCTGACTTTGTCTGTTTGGGAAAGGGAAAATTAGCTGTGCTACCAGCAATAGAAACTTCTTCAATTCTTAAAGATAATTGTTTTCCTTGACTTTCTGTTCCTGCTTCCAAAACATAGTTCCATTTAAATTAGGCAAAAAGTTGGTTTGAGTGGTGTATAGAGTTCCTGAAGTTTAAGGTGAACTTTTTTTTAGGATCTGAGACCTTTGTTACATAGGGTAGTCACTTAGGAAATAATATCTTATGAGTTTTTTTACATCCAAATGTTAAGGTTAGACAGATATGTCTCGTAAGAATAGTTAATGCACATAAATTGGTTGAGACATTCAAATAAAAAAAGACTTTTTTAACACTTGAAAACACTTTTTGAAGCATTGGAAAGTTATTACAAATAACACCAAAAAACCATAGCTCCTAGTGGATCATCTCGTAGAACATAGTAACCAAGAGATTATTGGTTTGAATCCCTCACCCAAATGTGTTGAATAAAAAAGAAATATTTCAGACAGGTTCTAGGTTCTCCCTCAATAAAGGTGAGGAAAATGGAATCCAACAAATTAAGGAAAAGTAAGAACTAGGCCAAAGATTTTATTGCAATGTTTAAGAAGAAGATTATGCTAATATTTAAATAATTTAACACTTGAGCCTCACTCATATGTTCAAATTGTTCTTATTAGTATTGGGCATTGTTTTTCTTTGTTCACCCTAGCAATGAATTCAAGCATCTTGGTGGTGTGATCACATATTTAAGGTATTAATGCCTTGCATGTTTTTTTTTTAACAACCGAATGTTATAAGGTTATGTGATTGTCTTATGAGATTAGAAATGTCGAACTATCCACAACTTTTGTATTCAACTTAGTCGTTCTCTTCTAGATCATTTGTTAGATCAATTTCATATCATTTTTTAGCAAGGACAAGTTGAAAGCTATGGACTAAATAGGAATTATAAATATAGAAATAGGGAACCAGCAATAAGAACAAATTGGTTTTGTATTGATAAAATGCATTTACATTAGGTTCATTGTATGAACTCATTCAGTAGCTTTCTGAATCTTAGTTCTAAACAACAAAATGTAAAGTTTCTCCATTGAAAAATAAAGGAAGCAGCCTGTAGAGTGGGTGACAAATGACCCAAAACTTGAGCCAACAATACAATGCCAGGCTGGCCCATGCACTTTATCAAACTCCTGCATTATGCCCCAATTTAATTAGAATAAAAATGAGTGTATGTAAAATTTAAAAAAATAAAAAATAAATACTGTTTCTATATGTCAAAGCTTTTAGTCCAAAACTTATTCCATCAGATAATTTATTTTATTTATTTTTTTTTTTTTGAGTATTTGACAGGTAGTCTCAAGTATGAAGTAGAAAATCAGGCTTTTGTGACATGAAAAATACACATTTAGCCTTATTTATTTATTTTTGTTAAATTAAAATTTTCTTTCAGCTTCTTCAGTCGCTAAATTTTCAGATTTGTGTCTAATAGGTCTCTAAATTTCAATTTTATAGACTTCTCAACTTTCAATTTCGTAAAAAAAAAAAGATTTGTGAATTTATAAAAATGTTATGGCAATGATCTATTGAGCATAAAATTGACAATTCAATGACCTATTAAACACAACTTTTAACTTGTAATTTATTTGTTTTTTTCAAAACAAATAGACTACTCTAGAATTCTCTCTTGCAACCCATCTTACAATGACATCACTTCTCAAAACCAAAATCTATCTAGCAATTCATCTACAATCCTACAAACTTCATCAATCTCTCTCTACCAATCTCAATCTCAATTCTCATCTCATAACTTTTTTTAAAGCAACAATGGAAGGTTGTGAGATTCGAATTTATGACCTCTTAATCATGAACACAAATTTATGTTTCAGTTGACATCTTACAACTAATCTCAATCAAACTAATTAAGTAATAAGTGGAAATCTTATAAAATGATTGAAAAAATTAACAACACTAAGCAATCAAGTAAAGCACATGGATTTACAAGAAAAATAAAAGCTCCATTTGAATGAAATGAGAGATTGTTAGCTTAAAATATGTTCTAATCACTATGTATTACTGATCTAAACACATGGGTTGTCGGATCCTTGACCAAATGACCAATTGAATTTTGCCTCAAACCTTTTAGATAATAATATAATGTACAGATTTAGTGTTTGAACAACTGTCTCTATGATCAGAAACATGGATCACAGAAAGAGAGATGGGGATGGTGTGAATCTGTGATGGACTTTGTTTATATAATTTATATGGACCCCGAAAGTGCGATACGTACGATCCGTTCAATTACGATTTCATTTTTTTTTTTAATGATTCAGAAACTTGTGCTTTTCGTCATCTTAATTTCTTTACTATGAGCCAACAATAGTTCTAGTAATATCTTGTATAATTTAATAATTATGAGGTTATGAAGTTATGAGGTTATGAGTTTAAATCTCTCTCCCAATAATGGTTGAATCAAAAAAAAATTTACAATAATTTTCTACTTTTTAAGAGGAATGTTTAAGTTTTCAAAATTTGGCTTAGAGTTTTTTAAACATTTTAGAAAGTATGTAACAAAACAAAAGGAAAAAATATATATAATCGGAAGTAAAGGTTTTGGGCATAATTTTCAAATTTTAAAAACAAAAACTCATATAATGTTGGATAACTATTTTGTTTTTTAGTTTTTATATTTAAAAATTAAAGCTACAAACACAACTTTCTATATAACTTTCTTGCTTCATACCAACATTTTAAAAAACTAAGTTAAATCTTGAAAACTAAATCAAAGGGGAATACTACTCTGCCTTTCATTTGACCATTTCCTCAAAAAACAGATCAATATGAAATTCCCAATGCCCAAAAAAGAAAAGAAAAAACAATACTTGCAAAAAAAAGGTGAAAATTTGACTAAAGTTTCTCACTTTGTCAAATCCCCATTTATAATTTGTCCCTAAAAACTCTTCTGTATACTTCAATGAAACCAAAAACAAACAAAAAATACTCACTCAAAATCCACAAAATTAAACTTGCCAAATGAAAAACAATACCTTTTTAATATTGTAAGCCACATGTTTTGAGCTAAATTTCTCCAAGCTCTCATAACTCCTCCTTGCACACCTAAAAGCATGAATTTGCATCATCTCAGGCATGTCAGCTACCAACACCTTCACTTGAAGAAATTTAGCCACTGATTCCAAGTTTGTTTCCACATGAGAAACTGACTTCCTACCCTCCAACACCACCACCCGTCTTCCCCCGATTCCTCCCGCCCCGCCATCGCTCCCCAACGTCGTCCCTCTCTGCCCGCCGTGCTCGTCCTTCGCTTTTTTAGACTTCCTCCCCAACCAGTTATACTTATAAATTGATGCTTTATCCACCGAACTAGATGAATCGGGCTCGCCCGATGCTACATTGCGCGACTTGTAAAAGGATTTGAATCCTTTTATTTGCTTGTTTAGAGTAGACATTAGGATGTTGAAGAGAAAATAGTTTGGTTCATTGGATATATAAAGAAAAATGGAGGAATTTAAAATGATTAGGGAAGTGGTTGAGAATAATCAAGAGAGGCAAACCATGTGTTGTTGCCTTTTATCAAGGATAATAAATTGCTTGTCAATGCTTGTGAAAGAATTGATATATTTTGTTCTTTGTGAGCTAAAAAAGATAAATTATAATTTGTCTGAGAATTAAGCTTAGTCCCTATAATTTTAAAAATTAGAATTTATTTCGTATGGTTAAATAAAAACTAAAAAATAGTCCATGTAAACTATTTCATATGATTAAACAAAAACTAAAAAATAGTCTATGGCGTTCACATTCGATCAAGTATGTGAAAGTAACTTTTTTTTTTAAAAAAAAAATCAACTATAATTGGTGGTAGAAGATTTGAACTCGTAACCTCTTGGATCATACATAATATCACTGAAGTTTTTTACTCTTTTTGACATATGTGAAAGTAACTATAAATGATGTAATTTTTTGTTCAATCATACATTTGATTTATCATTTATATTAATATATAAATAGTTAACTTCCTCATATTTAATTTGATGAATATTTTATAGGTTCTATGAATTCATATAAACTAAATTTTCGTTTTTAAAATCATTAACTTTCTCTAAATAATAAACTATATTTTAAGAGACCAAATTAATAATTTACCTAAAAAATTATGAAGCAAATGCTGAGTTGGAGGCTTGTTATTAGGTAGTTGGGAACAAATTTGTCTTTGGTGTGCAACTGCTCCAAGACAGCCTAACAGAAAGGACACCCACTCCTTCATGGCTTATTTGTAGGGTAAGGGTCCCTTAAACTATATGGTAGGTTGGTTTATTTGTCCAAATGAAAAGAGATTTCATTTTGAAGGAAAGAAATTAAAATGCTTCCTAAAATCAAAGTTGTATAGAGTTTGGAGACCAATGGATATATATGTTGTGAAGGCCAAAAACATGTTTCTACAATTTATGGAAATATATACATACATATTATTTGCTTATATACTAAATATGTTGGGCATAATTTCTGTGCTTTGTCTTGTTTCTTTTTTATAAAGTATATTTAAGGAATATGAGGAATTAATATTTAAGGCTAGTTCTTTTTATTCAAAAAAAAAAAATAATGATAAAAATAAAATTAAAGCAGCTTCGACGAGTTTTTTTTTTTTTTTTTTTGTATATCTTTTTATAAAATTACTCTCTATTAACTTTTTCCTTTATAAATTTCAAAAAAAAAAAAATTTATATTAAAATTTTGTTATTATTGAATCAATCTCGATTAAAACCAATTTAAACATATTTTTTTTAGTACAAATTGGAGAAATGAGACCAACAAGTCTTACATAAAAAACACTACTTTTATCAAATAATATGAGAATCAAATATTGATTCCCAAAATAAAATTTGTGATTATGGCATTGAATTGGATTACAACTAAATAATTAACTACTAATTCACTACTTTTTTTTATAACAAATTTTAAACTTATTAAATGAACGACTTTATGTATTATTAAAATTACATACCCTTATCAAAATGATGTTTAACTATAATATAATAATTATATTTTAGATTGGTGCTTAAATAATTACTTTAGAAGGAA
>JBBMKA010000020.1:12683484-12741028 GCA_037833695.1 Sechiopsis laciniata | reverse complement strand
AAGGGTGTAAAAAAAACACCACGGGGGTTGAAAAAAAAAAAAAAAAAAAAAAAAGCCAGTAAATAATAATAATAAAGGATCTCAAAAAATAAGAAGGGTATTATTGTACTTTTGACGCTAAACAGAAAATCAGAGCTTACAATAAAAACTCTTCCTTGGACTTCAATAAACCGGAAAACTAGGGTTTTGAGTTGCAGGGTTTTAGGGTTTTCGCGAGGTTGAAGAAGACAAGCTCGATGGAAGTAATTGTAGAAGGTGTGAACTCCATGAACTTGGCCTCCGATTCGTTTAAGAAGAATCGAATTCAGGTCTCCACCTCCAAGAAACCTTTGTTCTTCTACGTCAATCTCGCTAAGGTTTTTCCAATTTCCTATTCTCGATTCCATCTATTCTGCGTTCTGGGTTTTGGTGATGAACCTTTTGAGGAATTTTTGTTTTTCAAGTGATTACTGTGTCCAGTTTCGTTATAATGTTTGGTGTTTTTGGTTTTGGTTTTGGTTTTTAATGTAGAGGTATATGCAACAGCATGAGGAAGTTGAGCTTTCTGCTCTTGGAATGGGTAATTTTGCTTCATCTTGCTTCCATTTTTCTTCTTAAACACTTAACACGACATTTAAATTCTTAAGCCTAGAAGAAAATGGAGCTGTAATTGTATTTGATTTCAAGTCTGCATTATCTGGTTAATAATTAATGAGTGATTTGGAGTTTTTGTACCTGTTTTTTACTCTGATCTTACGTTAACTTATATTCACATTTTGTCTGAGAAATTTGTAAGTCGCTTGTTGCTTTTAGTTGCCATTTGACTCACTTTCAATCTTCCATTAATCTGACGACAATTCTCTCATCTCACAATTGGGTGTTATGCCACTCTGGACTTACATTAACTTCTCTGCAAAGTGATTTTTTTTTTTTTTGATATCCGTGACTGTCAAAGTCAGCTTGCACACTCCTCAACTAATGTCACGGGACATACCAACTGACCCCTACAATATTTGGATGTCAAGGAAACCCGTAGGAAATTAATTTTAGGTAGGTGACCACCATGGTTGAAATAAAATTGTTGGATGTTGAATAGAAACTTAGTTTTGTTGGAGCTTGATAGACTATGGATAATGTATGTGTTTTTTTTGGGATATCCGTGAGTGTTAGGCAAACTTATGCGTGCCGCTAATATTCTCACAAGACATCGGTCTGATCCTGCAACCTTTGGATATTAAGGAAATCTATAGAAAATTAATTCTTAAATAGGTGGCTACTATGGGTTGAACCCAATGGATAATGCATGCATTACAACATTATAATATGTTTGATAATGTCAAGTTTTTTGATAATCGATATCCACTTGTTATTCTCATTCTGTACTCTGAATGAGGTTCAAGGGCTTGGCTTTAATAGATTTGTTGAAAAAAATTCTGGCATCAGGACTATTTGATTTTTTGGTGCATCTTTTGTTCATTTTTACTTTCGTTATGAAATAACTTTATTCTTGTTTTTGGCGCTTGCTCTATAATTATCTTCATTGGTCATACCATTTTTGCTTCTGACTCCATTGATAAGCGTCCTTCCAATGTTTTGCAGCAATTGCTACAGTTGTTACGGTTGCTGAAATTTTGAAAAACAATGGATTTGCTGTTGAGAAGAGTAAGGTTTCTGGATTTCTTCACTTTCTGACAAGAAGACTGTTTACTTTTGTTCCTTTTAGCGACTTACATTTAATCTACAGAGATTGCAACCTCAACGGTTGATATCAAGGATGATTCAAGAGGACGACCAGTCCAAAAGGCTAAGGTAGAGACCACCTTACAAATGTATATAAGATCCCCCTAATTAGTAGATACTTGACGAATCCAAACTGGGCAACTTGAATAAGCTATCTTCAATATGTAGGATTTTTTCAAAAAATGGTTTCTAAAACAAACATGGTCGTGTCGTGTCCCCAAAGGGACGGCCTCATTGGGGTAGAGGTTTGGAGTGTCCAACGTATACTCCTTTAAAGGTCTCACTCAAGTTTGAAGCCCATGAGTCCGAGATTTGGACAGACGCTGGTGCTTGCTCCCGAGTATGTAGAGCGGCAAAGCCCCAATTCTCCGGTTATCAAAAAAACAAAAACAAACATGGTCCCATTTGCATGGCAAGGCTGGTCTGCATGTTGTTAGTTTCATGGTCTATGTTTTGCTGGATGGAAAAGAGACTGTGGCTCTAAAATTCCTAATACGTTCATTATTGGCTTAGATTAGTTGCTTGTTTAAGATAAAGGTATTAGTTAGCGTGTTCTTATATTATCATTAGAACTCAATGAATTGTGACATTTTCCTTTTCCAAGAGCTTGAATACTGATTGTAGCTTTGTCCTTCGACAGATTGAGATAGTGCTCGGTAAAACCGAAAACTTCGATGAATTGATGGTAGCTGCTGCTGAGGAAAGGAGGGAGATAGGCGACGTAGAGGAACAAAGTTAAAAGATGGATTACATTTGCTGTATCTTTTCTTTTAGTTGTAATTTTTGTTTGTGAACCAAATTTTGCATCAATTATTTGTTTCTCTTGGTACTTGAAGAGTTGAGGCACTTCTTTTCATAGTGAGTTTGTTCATAATCTCAATTTTAGAGATCTTCACATTATTTGGAGTCTTTTATCATATAGAAAACCAATTATTGTATGGTTATTTTCTGCTTTCAATCATTTGTTTTCTGTTCTTTTTATGAAGTTTATTTTGTTCGATATCCTTGCCAAGAGTTGGATTTTTCTTAATTGTACAAATATTCGTATTGAAGAAAGTTTTAGAGGAAGATCAACATTCATTTGAAATATTTGTATCTGAGTTTGAAAGGGAAATCAGACACGACCGAACTATTGAATTCTCTCTATATTCCATTTCCTATATATATATATATGAGAAAGATTTGGGTGCAGTTGTTGTGTTGTACTTCCACCGATATCGCTACTTTAAGAACTACAAAAAAAAAAAAAAACACTCTTATAAACAAAAAGAGATTAAAAAAAACAATTGTGGTGCTAAAACACCACACCAACGGCAGCATTCGTGCCAAATCTTTCTCTATATATAATCTTCTTTTCTTTTTTTATTATTTGTGAAGGTACATACACGTCTATGATCTCAATAAATTAATTGGAATAACTCATTCCCTTAAGTATTTTATAATTTTAAAGGTTTTTTTTTTTTTTTTCCAGGTGGGATCATATGAATAGCTTTTAAAGTGTGTTTGGGGTATTATAAATAATATGTTTGAGATGTAGGTCATTCTAACCTATAATTTTAATACAACATTAATTTTTATAACATGATTAAAGAGTGATTATGGTTGGGATGATAAGTTATGGGTTAATTTATGTATTACTATAAATTCTCATTCCTTAGTCCTTAGCAATTAACATTCCTTGGTCATTAATGATTAAGACCAGCAAACCTATGTATTACTCAAACCCTAAAATTAAAGTTTATTTTAAACATAAATTAATTAATCAATAAATAAGAAAACATTTTATCTCAATTTTTATTTAAAAAAAAAAAGAGAAAGAGAAAGAGAGAATTTACTTTAAGTGGCATCTTTTTAGTTGTCTATTTTAATTATGCATTTTTTTTCTTCATATTTAAGTTTTTTCTTTTACGTCCCTTAATTGAAGACTATTTATTACATAAATTGAAAACTATATATGATATGAAGACTATATGTGCAAAGTTATCCATCTTTTAACTGGACTCGCCTCAACTTTCTGCTATGCACGAATTTCGTTTAAAATGTTGCTACTCATAAAATTTGTTTGTTTGTTTGTTTTTTAGTATTAGACATGAAAACCCCCTAAAAAAACACGTGGGAAAATGATAATTAACTAATGGGCTGAGTGGGTCCATGTACTGGACCGGGCTAGATTTTGTAAGATCCATTGAGCCCATTTAAGACGTCAACTTTCACGGGGCAAGATTTTCTCTACATCTTCCTTATATATATATATCGTCAAGAATTTTGAAGCTCTTAAACCCTAAATTTTTTTTCGCTTCGAATTTTGCTCACTGTATTAAAACCCTACGATTCGAAATGGTACACTGCGTCTTTGTTACAGATTCGTTTGAAGAACTTGTATTGATTTTATTTACATTCGTTGTTTGTGTTGATTTTAATGGCTGTTTCGTTTTTGCAGACAGGAGAAACAGTGAATCCCAAAGCCTATCCATTGGCCGATGCGCAGCTTACAATTACTATTCTTGATCTTGTTCAGCAAGCTGCTAATTACAAGCAGCTCAAGAAAGGCGCGAATGAAGGTATCGTTCTTCATTTGATTTCTTTTTTAGGGTTTTTTCAAGTATTTGTGTGAGGTTTTTCTATGGTGTTGTTTGTTTTCTTTGGCTAATAGTTTTCTTTTGATGGAGTTTCAGCCACCAAGACGTTGAATAGAGGGATTTCGGAGTTTGTTGTTATGGCTGCGGATACTGAGCCGCTTGAGATTCTTCTCCATCTTCCCTTGTTGGCGGAAGACAAGGTAATACTACTTATTTCTTTAATTATCGTTTGAAAATCATTGTTATCATATTGGTACTTGTTTATAGTTTAGAATATGAGTTTTTCATTCGAGAGAATGAACACATTGAAGGATTCCCATATTTTCCCTGCCTTGTATTGTACTATTTTTTAACTACTGAAACTTTGGTGTTTTCTGTTTAGAGAAATGTTAGGATTTAGCATTTCTAATAACCTGATAGTTAGAAACACTTTCTCTTTTTTGTTTCTTACAATCGGGCAGTGAGCACTCTCAATGTGCAATTGTATTGTTGTCTGCAGCTTTAGTTACTTTACCATTGTAGTTTTTAATGTATTCATGTTTATGTGCCATGAAAACCTGATATGGTTTATAAGGAATAAATGTAATGTGGTTGTAGAAGAGGTTTTAAATTTTTTACCTTTTTAGCATATAAAAGATTGAATTGAAGTTGTTAACTTCGGGGCACCATTCTCTATATTTCAAATTTTTAGCTTGTATTCTTTATTAGACCCTTCATAATCTTGATTCTACAATGCTATAATTGAAATTCATCCTTCGGCCATGTGACCGAGTCTCAATTGAGATAGAATTAAACCATCTTGCTGATGGTTAATCAACTGTTTATAAACGATCTTGAGGGATCATGTGTATTCCTTTCATATTTTGTTTTCATATCCAATGGCGATTGGCCAAATTGACAAATAAGGCTATGGACATGTAGCTCTTTATCTTGGGTGTGATGGTTTGTTTTATTGGATTTAGCCTATGTAGTTGTCTTCTCCTTTCCCCTATTCTCTTTTCCCCCTTTCTCCTCCCAAATTTATCTTCTTTGGAACTCTTTCATATATCAATGACATTGTTTATTTTGAGATATTTGATTATGCGATGCTTATTAAATCTAAGTTCTAGGATAGTTTCTTCTCCAGATTCAAGTACAATTAAATCTTGCTTCCATAACAATAATTACTGCTGAATTTCTCAGTTTTCTGATGGTTATATTTTCAAATATGCAGAATGTGCCCTACGTATTTGTCCCTTCGAAGCAAGCTCTTGGTCGAGCATGTGGAGTCACAAGACCTGTGATTTCATGCTCTGTAACGACAAATGAAGGAAGCCAATTGAAAACCCAGATACAGCAACTGAAGGTAATAAACCACCACCTCTTTATTTTGGCGTATTTTCTTTGTACAGTGTCTTATATCCCTTCTTATATTTTAATACATTGTATTTTCTTCTAAATGCAGGATGCCATTGAGAAGCTGTTGATCTGAAATGTTATATTCTATATGGCATTCGGTATGATGGGCTTCTTTGATCGTCATGGTCGCTGCTTTGGAGGCTTTGACTGAAGTTGTTGTGCAATTAGGAAAAAAAATGTCTTGGTATTTGCCTATTTCTTGAGCTTCTTTTTTGTTTTGTTTTCATCAAGAGTGGGACAATACACTCGTACAATTTTAATGGTAGTTTATTAAGCTAATTTACCACCTTTATCCCTGTGAGTTGTTGAAGATGTTCATGGTTCATTAAGCATAGCTTGTTCATCGACATCTCTTCTTTTTGCACATTATTGACAATAGTTTAGATGTGAAAAGGAAGTTCAATGATTAACATATCACTCATCATGAAAAAACACAAGGTTGCTTAAGACTAAAGTCTACTCAATTGTATAATTGGGATTTGCTGGGTTTAAACCATGGATATATCAATTAATATTTACATCTTTTCTTCCATGTCTTCCTTTTAGGATCATTCCGTTAAAGTTTGGTTGATCTAATTTTCATTTTTATTATATTTGTGAGTGTTTGGACACTTTGACTATTTTTACGACAACCTGTTTGAACATTTGCATGTCCAGAAAAAGAAAGTTTGTGAGAAATTAATCCTTAATAGTATCATTTAGGGGTGTTCATCGAAAATGTTAAAATCAATCTGATCGACAAAAACTGACCGAATAAGTTTTAGGGTCTTACATTATGGTTGGTCGGGGTCGGTTTTACACAATAAAAACCGACCAATCGGTCAATCGGAAAAAATTATTAAGGAAATTGTGATCGACTGACCGAACTTTTTATTTACACTGATAAAACTTTGATATTTTTAACCTAAAAAATAGAACGCCAAGTCATTCTGTCATTTCCCTCCTAGAATTGTAATAATTACATTTTTGAAAAGGTTCTGACCTCACACTTCTCAAAAAAACCCCCTTAGGATTTCTAATCTTTTTATTTTATTTTATTATTTTTCTCTTTCCTCTTCCTAACCACACGCATTCTTTACTATTTCTAAATAAATTTTTATGACTCTTTATTTTCACTTTTATTTTATTACAATTCTTTTTCATCTTCTCCGTTCTTTCATTTTCCGCCATAGCTGCGAAAAAAAATTTCTCGCTTTTCATCTTATGCTTGTCTAAGTCAACTTATCATAAACCGACGGAAACCGATCGACGAAAATTGACATATCGGTGGTCGGCGTTAGTTTTAACGAAAAACCGACTCTGACCGATCGATAAACACCCCAAGTATCATGGATTGAATTTGTAACTTTTTGGTCACTCAAAACTTCTCTTGACCACTCGATAACTCATGATGGTTGATCTAATTTTCACATAAGGTTCAAACTTCCCCATTGGAATATGCTTTCTTCCAACACGTGCATAGCTCAAACACGAACTTGTATGTTTTTATCTTATATGTTAGTATGTGAATAGTTATCCTTGCATATATTCCTATTCGTATATGTATATGTACACAAATATTTGAGTAGGTTTATTCGTACTTTTGAGTAATTTACAATTCAATCCTATTACATGAGGTTGTCTAGATAATTGATAGCTTATCAACCATATATAGTGAACTCATTTCCTCTCCCAACAAAATTATATCAACTTTTATAATTATGGTAAGATAGAATTCATTCACTTTTTGAAAAACATTTTATGCGGAATATCGATCATGCTACCCCAAATTTTTGTTTTCTTTACTTGATTGTTGAAATCTGGAAAAAGTATTGACCCTAATCAGATTAGATGATTTTAGTTAAAATTATTGTCACGGATATTAAAGTAAACCCCTTAGCTGGACTAACTTTTTGGTGGGAACTGAGAAGGCAAAAAGTAAAGCCCTTATCAAATTCTTTCATGTTACATGTTTTTCTAATGCCATGAACCTGTACGATGTTTCCATTTTTTCTGGTCTGTTGGTAATCAAGAAAAGTGCAGAGCACATTCAAAAGCTAAAATTGTTGCACTCTTCAATTAAATTGTTTTTGCTCTACTTTCCCCTTTTTTTGTGTGGCTAAATAATTAAAATACCCTCTTTTTTAATGTAGCATTATTCTTTACTTTTTATTAATATTTTGACATTGGTCTTCATGTAGAAATTTATCATGTGATCTGAAATGCTTGAGTAAATCAAGTCTAAAGAAATGAGCTCAAATCATTGAGCAATATTGACATTTCTCCTATGTGATCTCTTTTTCTAATCTTTGGTATTTTGAGGGTCTAAGCCTGTTTACCATTTTAACTTAATTTTCTAACATTGCATATGAGATCTTGGTCAGGAGGAAAAAAATCTTGCAGAAAGGAGCAATAATTTGAATCAATTAGTGAATAATTTAGATCATATTTGATAATTATTTAGTTTTTTTTTTTTTTTCTCTCTAAATGGTTTTCATCTTTTAAATATGCATTAAAAACAATTCACCAAATTTTAAAAACAAAATTTTGCAAGCTATTTTTTTAGTATTCAAAATATGACTTTAAATTCTAAAACATAGGTAAAAAAGTAGATAACAATTAAATTTAAGAGTGAAAGTAGTATTTATATATTTAATTTTAAAAAATAAAAAATAGAAAGAAAAAAATGGTTATATCAAACAAAGCCTTATAAATTTGACTGGGTTAGTTGCATATTATAAGATGTAGTTGGTGAAATATTAAGTATAAGGAATTTGTAAATTATAATCCATCACCTGAAGTTATTTGTAATGGAACTTATAGTTCTTATAATGAGCTTCACATGTATCAAGGTTTATAATGAATATCACATTTATTGATTCCATTAAACATATGAAGTATCTGCAAGCATTTAAAATTATATAAGCATCTAAAAGGCAATATAGGCAAATCTTTCCTCATAATCATTGAGCTCAAGGGTTGCATGTGTACCCTACAAGACAGAACAAAAAGCTGCAAAGTGCAAATAAAGAAAAGGGTTGCAAATTGCAAGCCTTTGACATATATAGATTTAATTTGCAATTATCCCTATTTTATTTTACATGCCTACTTTAGTTTGCATTTTCCTTTACCTCCTCACATTTTCTTTCATCTGTGTATGTACAAATTATTGGTACTTAAACCAGAATGAATAAAAATTTGACAAGCTTAAGTGTATGTTCATGATCAATAAGTTGAATCTCTTCATTCTTAAGTGTATATTCATGATCAATAAGTTCGACAATTTGAACAAAGTTTCAAATTTGTATCTAACGTCTGTAAACTTCGAAAAAAAATGTTGATAGATTCTTGAACTATTTGTATATATATCTTTTTATCCTTAAACCATTAAATCATCTAACTTTTTGTTTATCACTAGTACATTTATTAATCTTATACTTTGCTTGATAGGGTTGTTCTTTAAGAGAACTACAAAATTAGTCAAATTCAAAAAATAATTATAAATGTGGTTATTTTTTAAAAAAATTTAACAACTATAGTCATAAGTATTAATAATAATACTGTATTAATAATATATAATACTGTATTAATGAGTATAAATAATACAATATTGAAACTTATTATTGACTATGAATGAAAATATTTTAAAATTTGATTACATTTGTAATTATTTTGTTAAAATAGTCCATTTATTACCATTTTCCTTTTTTTAATTCATGAACTTACTAGATACTTAAAAAAAATAAAATAAAGTCTCTTTGGACATAAATTTAATTTTATACCCAACATGCCATTTTTTATATAAAAAAATAATTTATCAAAAAAAAAAATTAGACACAATCTCGAAAGTATAATGATGTAATATCAAATGGATCAGTGGCGCAATAATTTTATTGATTAGTTGTAACTCAATTCAACACTATAGTCACAAGATTGATTTCGAGAATCTGTATTTGATTCTCATTTATTTGAGTGTATGTGATACACTCTCCCTGGATATATGTACTAAAAAACAAGTATGATGTCATCAACACATTTAAAATTTATAGACTTATTATACTAATAATTGAAATTTAATGAACACTTCCAAAAAACACAAACCTCAAAGACGAGACTAAATTTGAAACTTAACTGAGAAACAAATATTCTGCAACAAGAGAACAAAATTCTAAAACCCTTTTTCTAAAGCACACCAAGCAAGAAAGCAAATTCCTGAACCACCCTAACCTTCACTTCTAATGTTCTTAAAAAATTATAATGTCTCTTATATATGGTTCAAGAGATAAGATTTTAAATATACAAATTTGTCTATAAAAAAATGAGCAAATTATATGTTTGGAGAGTATTCCCAATCCAAGTAACATGTATTGTTTGGAGAGAATTCCAAAGTAATCATTATATGCCTGACTTTAGATAACATGACCTAATTCTCACATAGCCCATAAACAATGCTTCAATCTTGTTCTCAAAGATAAACATGGCACAATGATATGACCCTACATATATTTCTTATCATAACACTTTCCACCTGTTTTCATGTTTTGGGTCCTGAGATATACAGTTCTACTACCTAAGGATGGAAATATTGACACTAACTTTATTTAAATGTTTTTTCTTTTTTAATCTTGAGTTTTCGGAACAATTTACATATACTTTAAAACCTAATATATTACAAGATCTTACAATATTTGTATATCAACTAAATCTCTAAAAAATTATTACCTAAATAGATGGTTAATATAAATTGAATTCATAACTTTTTAGATTTTCAAGACCTTCTTTGACTACTAAATCAACTTAAGATAGTTAACTTTATTCAAATATCAGTTCTACTTGTCAAAATGAAAAAATATTGAAGCATTGTAAGAACTTTACAATGTGTAGCAATATACATATAGGTTTGGATTATATGGTTATTAGAGAGATGGTTTCAATCAATTAGGGGAGATTTTTACCTCTAAGGGGTGTTTAGTTCAAGAAAGTAAAGAAGAATTTGGCCACTATTTTTAAGCCTCCTAGGTATATTGATCTATTGCATAAACTCAACTTAGACTAACTCTTACAAATTCTACATGTGAAACACAAACTTTCAAAATCTATTCTTTAATTTAGTACAAAAATAATTGATAAAATCAATTCCAAGAACTGATCAAATGGATCAGAGACATCTCTGAAAAAGCAATCGTTCCTTTCTCTCCAAAGAATTCAAAAGAGGGCTAAAACCATTGTCAACCACTTAATTTTTTGTGTTCCTTGAAAAGATAACACGCCATAACCAAATTAAGGAAGATAGACTTTGAGTCGAACACCCCCTCGACAAGCGAATTCATAAATTCCTTTAGACTATATTCAAAACATTGAGGGTTTAAACCATATAAACTACATATTCAAACACTAATCTAAACATAACTCAACTGGTTAAGAGACACATCTTTGACCAATACATTAAATGTTTGAACCCTCTCACACAATCATTGAACTCGATCGACGACAATGATTATTACAACTATATAACCAATTAGAATATGTCATTTTTTATATAGGAAACAATACTCTCATTGATGTATGAAAAATATACAACAAAACCAATCGATAAAAAAATAACAAAAAACCAGTCGATGGCAAGGCTATAATTCTTAAAAGCTAGCTTATATCATGGCTACAAAAATAATAGATTCCATTAATTTTTCAAAAGTTGCCCTACCTTTATCAAAGATGATATCATTTCTGGCTTTCCAAAACTAGATTACTTTTTTAAACCTTGTGAACTTAAAGCCATTAGTCCCCTCTATCAAAATGCTTCCTTTTCTATTTACTCAAAAGAAGCATGCATAAGTAAATAAGTAATCAAGATTTGACACATTTCCCACGGGCACCAAATAATTGGTGGTAATACCATTCTACCAAACTGTCTCCAAAGAGTGGTGTAGTGGTCAAAGACTTGCACTTTAAAGGTATGTTCCCCTCAAAATCTCATGTTCGAAACTCACTTATGACATTAATTTGTAGACACTTCTCGTGTCTCCGTTACTTTGATGTCTCTCAATGCCTAGCTTAAGGATGGGCGGGATTACCATGAGTATAGTGGAGCCAGTTTCCAAAAAGGGAAAAAAGAAATACCATTCTAGCAAAGTCACTATATTTATATTAAACGAAATGAGTGTGATCCTTACCTGCCAATGGAATGTATAACATTTTAGACAAAGGCTTTGGCTAAGTGAGTGGGGTAGCAAAAGCACTCACGGGAAGGCTTCACGATCTTCAAATCAAACTCGATCTTACCTGCAACTGCAAGGACAGAGAGAAGGATAAAGCTATTTTGAATATGTTACGTAGGTGCTTAAGATTCTCATTGTCGTGTCGTCTAGTCTTTGCAATCAATCTCCTTTTTTCACATTCCCCCCCTTTATGTTTTTGACAAAATTCATTCCTAATCAAAACAAAGTTTAAACAAGCACAATATATATGATGAACCAGATCACCAACTTTATCATGGCTAAATATGACCTGTCTCAATCTTGTAATAGAGGCTCATAATTCAGTAATTCTTTAGTTTGATTGAGAATGTCTATATAATGGGAAGTTCCAAATCCATCAATGCATAAACAAACCCAGTTGGAAAGTAGCTGAAGCAGATTACATTCTCTCTCTATCAAACACTATGGTTAGTTCTTTTCAGTTGAATTGTAATATTCTAAGCATTTTGCTTCTTTCTAAGAAACTGTTTAAGTGCCTACAGGATCAGGATGTTAAGCAGAGTTTGGCAGTAGCTGATGCTGTGGACTATAAAGGGTGTCCGGCGAACCGGTTTAAAACTGGCGGTTGGGTCCCTGCTGCTCTTGTTCTAGGTCTGCTCATTGTCTTTTCTCACTGATATTGCATCCCTCCTGCTTTAAGTTTTTCTGGGAATTGAAACCAGAACTAGCTTCAAGCTTGTAAATAAAAGGTTGTCTTAGATAAGAGTTCAACATGTTTCCATATCCCACTAAGAGATCAATCTATGTAGTTTGGGCTAAAGGTTGTCTTGGATAATCATGAACTTAAAATTCTTCTCTTGTCTGAACTGAGTTCTGAGCAGAGTTTGAATGAGTTTCATAATCAATGTAACTGTTATTAACAGCTACATTTCCAGGTTTCAAGTCATGGCTATGGTGGTTTATGAGATGTTTCTAAAGGATAACCCACAATGTTATCGAATTTCATAGGAAAAATGTTGATCTTAATTATGGAAGATGGGATTTTAAGTTTTATGAAGTTTTGATTAGTAATAGTCTTTAGCACATTCAGCATTTCGAACCTACTCAATTTAAGTTTGGATCAATATTATTCCAGTTCTTGAAGTGAGAGGATGGGACCCTAAAGCCATAGACAACTCCAAATAGTTATGTAACTATGTCCATCCCATTATTACTCAGATAGCTGAGAATGGGAATTGGGAAAAGGACAAACATTATAGCTGGATCTTAAACTCATATTTATATTTAAATCATTTTGCTCATCTTCAATTATAGTATGCATTCGTCCCCAAGAGGTGGCCTCGTTAGTAGAGTCTTGAGGTCTCCAAAATATGTTCTTTTCGAGGTCCCAAGTTTGAACCCACAAGTGAGCTTAATTGTAAAATCTCTTGTTATCTCTCAAGTCAGGACCTTAGGACAAGCGTGGGTACCCCAACATATATAGTGGAGCGAAGCATTGATTCCTAGTTACAGAAAAAAAAAAAAAAAAAACAAAACAAAACAAAAATTATAAACGGCTTTCTGTAAAATAAAGAATATTCAATTCCAACTAACATTTATTAACTGCATAAGACGTTCTCCTTTTCCGTATGAAATTTGGTTCTTGGTTCCCCAAGAACTCAGAAACAAATCTTAATGGTAAAAAAATATGAAATAAAATCATTCAAGAGATGGAATAGAGTTTGAAGATTTTTTTCTACACAATGAATGGTGTACTTCAAATTACACGTGGACAGGGATTGAACTATGTGAAAGGCTTTCAACAATGGGAATAGCTGTGAATCTGGTGACTTACTTGGTGGGAACATTACATCTGCCTAGTGCAACTTCAGCCAACATTGTTACAGATTTCATGGGAACATGTTTTCTTTTGTGCTTGCTTGGAGGTTTTCTAGCAGATTCTTTCCTAGGAAGATACAAGACAATAGCAATTTTCGCCTCGATACAGACACTGGTAATCACAGATTTTGTTCTGTCAATTTCACATTCGAAAATCTCATCTTATCATGTCATAACTCAACCATAATTGCTGTATCGAATTAGGGAACTGGAACTCTAGCAGTAATAACAAAGCTCCCACAGCTACAGCCACCTCCTTGTGATCCTAGTGCCAGCAAGAACTGCAAGCAAGCCGACGGGTTTCAAATGGGAATGATTTATTTGCCTCTGTATCTAATTGCTCTAGGAACCGGGGGTATCAAATCGAGTGTTTCGGGATTCGGGACCGACCAATTTGACGAGAAGGATGCCAAGGAGAAGGCTCAAATGTCATATTTCTTTAACAGATTTGTTTGTTTTGTCAGCTGTGGGACTTTGTTAGCAGTGACAGTGCTTGTTTACTTGCAAGATGAAGTGGGTAGAAGTTGGGCTTATGGAATTTGTTCTCTTTCAATGTGCACAGCAATTTTGATATTCCTGAGTGGTACTAAAAGATATAGATACAAGAAAAGCACTGGAAGCCCAATAGTTCACATCTTCCAGGTCATTGTTGCAGCAATGAACAAGAGGAAGATGGAACTTCCATTCAATGATGCCTTGCTATATGAGGATTCTACTGCAACTTCAAGAATTGATCATACAAATCAATTCCAGTAAGTGACTTTTCTACCAACCTAAAAATACTTGAAGTTTAGACCGTTTCCATCGTTAGGTTAGGATATGTTTGGAGGAATAGTTGAGTTATTATAAACGATGGTTACTATAACCAAAAAGGTTATAACAGCCCGCAATTGGAATACAAATTATAACAGAAGCTATGATAACATGTGTTTGAGAGGCAAGTTATTATAATAAAGAATAATTATATCAGAGAATTTTATAATAACATGAGTTATTATGACACGGTTGGAAGGTTATTATAGTTGGGATGAGAGGTTATGGACTAGGCTAATCCACCAGTTATTTTAACCGGTGGCCCAAACACATGTTGGATTATTATAACTCAACCTTACCGACCATTAAAGGAACGCCCAAACGCCCCATTAGGGATTTTAAAAGGAGGGTACATCCCATAAATCAAAAGGAGGGTAATTATAGTTGGGATGAGCGGTTCTGGGCTAAGCTAACCGACTGGTTATTTTAACCGGTGGCGTTATGTTGGATTATTATAACTCTACCTAACCCACCCTTAAAGGAGGGTACATCATATAAATCAAAACTTGGACACAAAGTGAGTTTTTGCAGGCTATTAATTTGTTTTACATTCTAGATTTCTGGACAAGGCCGCAGTTGTTGCCGAGGGAGATTTTGAAAAATCTGCAACCGCTGATCCCATTCCGAATCCCTGGAAGCTCTGCTCGATAACAAAGGTCGAGGAGGTGAAGATGATGATGAGACTGCTACCAATATGGGCCACATCCATAATCTTCTGGACTACATATGCCCAGATGATCACTTTCTCGGTCGAGCAGGCATCCACTATGGAAAGATCATTGGGGACTTTCCAAATCCCTGCTGGGTCTCTAACTGTTTTCTTTGTGATAGCCATATTGATCACTTTGACCTTTTATGACCGTCTTGTCATGCCTATTTGGAAGAAATGGAAAGGGCAACCAGGTAAATATAGATTCTTCGTATTATTCTCTATTCCCATTCTCGAAATTAACTTCGAGAAGGAAAAAAAAAAACACTTAAGTTTCTATTTCTTAACATGTTCCCACCCCAGTCAAACCGAAATTCCCCCATCGGCATCTCTCAATATTAATATAAGTATAAGATCTGAAACAGACTTGCATTCAATTTTCAAACTATATTGAAAGTTTAATAAGAGCCTGTATATAGGGGTATATATACACAAGTATAAGATCTGAAATAGACTTGCACTGAATTTTCAGACTCTATTGAATGTTTAATAAGAGCCTGTATATAGGGGTATATATATAACTTATAAGTACTGTATAAGATCTGACATAGACTTGCATTGAATTTTCAAACTCTACTGAAAGTTTAATAAGAGCCTGTATACAGGGGTAAATATATAAGATCTGAAATAGACTTGCATTGAATTTTCAAACTCTACTGAAAGTTTAGTAAGAGCCTGTATATAGGGGTATATATATATATATTGGTTTCTTTTTTCTCTCGAGCAAAACTGAATTTCATTGAGAAAAATGGAAGGAAAAACAAGTCCACAAAAGGTGTCATCTACAGAATACCGGAACAGAGCCCAATCCACCGAAAGGGTTGGTGGCGCATTGGTTTCATTGTTTAGTGGTAATCCAGTTTAACACCACGGTCACGGGTTCGATCCCGGAAATCGGTATTTGGCTCTCATTTATTTGAGAGCAGTTGCACCCTCTATGTAAGATTTGTGATTCCCCTCTCCCAAATTGTACTAAAAAAAAAAAAACAGACTCCAATCCAAAAGAATAACCCCAAGTTTATACAAAAACGATTCAGATACACCCACCAGGACACACTAAACCTCACAACCTCTGACACCTCTTCCAAGGAACACTCTCTAGCCCCTAAAAACTAAATTGTTCCTCTAGGGCAACATTTCTCACAGAATAGCAATCAAACAAGCCTGCCAAAATCAAAATAACCTACATATTGGTGAAAACAAACTAATCTTGCAGTTAATTCAGTTAATTCTAAGACGTCTATCTTAGTTTAGAAAGCAGTTATTACTTAATAAAATCTTGCAGAATATGATTTATCCACTTTTTTACAGGCTTTACAAACCTACAGAGGATTGCCATAGGCCTAATCCTGTCAACTTTTGGAATGGCAGCTGCAGCATTAGCCGAGACGAAAAGGCTCTCAGTGGCTAAAGCTGTGGGTAGATCCACGGCAACTTTGCCTATAAGTGTGTTCCTATTGGTCCCTCAATTCTTCTTGGTGGGCGCGGGAGAAGCTTTCATCTATACTGGCCAGCTTGATTTTTTCATAACACAATCACCAAAGGGGATGAAAACTATGAGCACTGGCCTCTTCCTCACAACTTTATCACTTGGGTTTTTTGTTAGTAGTTTTTTGGTTGCAGTTGTGAAGAGGGTGACTGGAAGCGAGGATGGACAGGGATGGCTTGCAGACAACATAAACTATGCTCGGCTCGATCGTTTCTATGGACTTCTAACCATACTAAGTGCCATAAATTTTGTAGCATTTTTAGTTTGTGCGATATGGTACAAGCCACAGAAACCTAAACAACTTCTAGAGATGACAACGAGTACAAATGATGGGTCTGCAGCGGAGAAATGCTAGTAAATGAAGCTAAATTTTGGTTTTGTTTATTTTGTTTATTTTGTTTCTTGTGTTCCACATTACTCAAAGCGTGGATTGATAAGGATGGGCTAGGCAGAAGAAAGAGTGGGATATTAATAAGTCCTCTTGATTGACTAGGCATCATTTAATAAGGCTGAGCAAATGCCAATTTCAATGGATATTCTGATGTTGAACTTTCTAAAGCTGAACTCTTATTGATCTTAAATCCCCATTTCCAAATTTGAAATAAAGAAATAAAAACAAAGTATGAGTTGAAAACTCCAGTAAGCAAGAGATTATGCAAATTAAAAAGCTCATTGAATCCCCCTCTATTATTTATAAGCATGTGATTTAAACACAAACGATGAAATACATGAACATCACAGAATGTAATCAAAATCAGCGTGTACGAAATGAGTATCTAAACAAAACCCAAAGAAGATAGAAAATAATGATGGTAGATATTAGTTAAACATTCTGGGCAGCCTCCTCCTGGAAGCTCAGCCTCATAAACATCAACAACAATTCATTCCCCAGTCATAGAAATAGATTATGTACTACAACATTATGAAACTAAAACTAAACCCATAAACCCAACACAATAAATAGGTGAACCTAAGAAAAATATATATATATCTAAGAACGCATACCAAACTCAAAACACCAAAATTTAGCCGAGACATGAATACGATTTCCCCGCAAGAGCTCCAACATGTCGGTAGCCTAATTTTGACTATCATTCTTCCTTTCATTCCCTTCTTCCCTCTCCTCCAACAACCTACCAGCTTCCTCATCTGCCTGCTGAGCCTTTTTCTGACTCTCTGCAGCTTTAAGTGCCTGCAACTTCGAATGATTGTAATACGCAACTCCTAAGAAAGCAAGCCCATAACCAAACAAATTAATCGGCGTAACCGTATCCTTAATCACAGACCACGAGAATGCAATCAACAACCAATCCTTCACTACTCCAGCAACATTCATAGTCAAAGCAGACGTCTTCCCAACCAGTAAAAACACAGCCAGATTCAAAGCAAAAGCACACAATGAATTGGTACCAAAAATCACGAAATCCAAATGAAAGCTCGAAGTATCCCTCAACACAGGGTACTCCATTATCAACCACGGAACAGACAAGAAAACCAAGCAACACGGAGCTACGTAATAAAGCGACGTGATGGGATTCAGAGAAATACCCTTGGAATTCAACAGAATCTGGATCATCACCAATCGAGTCGCCTCGAAAGCAACCGCCAACAACTGCAAAGTCACACCCTGCGTATTGAATTTCGCTTCTCCATAGGCCGCGACCGCAACACCAAGCGAGATCGAAACCATATTAGCCATGATATCAGACTTAAACTTCTCCTTCTTGAGCGAAACTCCGATCGAGTACACAGCGACCGGCATCAGAGCCTTGAGCATCTGTATAAAAGAAACGGATAGATATATATATGCGGAATTAGAAAACCAGAGAGAAAGCGAATAGAGAGCTCCGATCGGAACCACGGATTTGAGGAAAAGCTCGCGGGACATGGAAACTGGCTCGACGACTTTGAAAACGCTGACGAGAAGGTAAGCGATGGAGGAACAGAAGGCCATGTGGATCATGGTGAGGGAGATCGGGAATGGCCAATTGTACATCTTCTGATCCAGGATGAACTTGTTGTAGACGATGACGGAGAAGCTGAGGAAGATCCATATCGCGACGTAGGCGTAAGAGATGAGAACCTTCTTCAGAACACTGTCGGAGATTGCTCCGCCTTTCCCCATTGCCGATCGACTGAAGATCTGAGATCGAAAACTGAAAACTGAAAACGGAACTTGGGGAAGAAAGTGGTGAAACTGGGATTTTGACGAAAATCTCAGAGGAAAGGTTGGGCCAGAAAAGGACAGTTGTGGGCCGAGCTTAATGGGCTGTCTTGTTTTGTTCTTCGTTTGAACTGCTGAAACCCATATCTTAACTTCTTGGTCGGTTTGGTGACGGTCTATCTCTTTTTGAAAAAAATGCATGTTTTTGTCTCTAAATTTGGAGTGGTGTCAATTTTGGTGCGTATGTTTTAAAATCAAACACTTTTATGTGTGAAATTTCAATAATGTTAAATTTTTGTTATTATGTACTTTTGATTTTACACTTATACTTTTTTTATGAATTTATTTTATGTCAATATACACACTTCATCAATATATTAAAATTTAACATCACTACAATAATCGAGGTTTTCAGCAATGGAAAATTTCATCGTCATAGGCATCGTTTTTCATTGCGAGGCTATTGTGATGGAAAAACTTATGTCGGTGCTTTTGTTGTGGTAACCCCATCGGGATAGCCTATAAAGACAAAAAACTGAGCTTCGTCAGTAAGAGCACCCAACATCATCAGAAAATAAACATGTCGTCGAGTAGTGTCTTAGCTGACAGAATGGTTCCATCAGTGTTGGCAGCTACACTGACGAAAGTTTGTTCCGTCAACGATTAAGTCTATGCTGACAAAAGCTTGCTTTGTCGACTGAGAGATTTACCGTCAACTGAGAGATTACGCCGACGGAAAATCTTCCATTGGCGTTGATTATCTGCATCGACGAAATTTATTTTCCATTGGCGTTTTCATTTTTTTTTTACATTTTCTATTTTTATTTTTGTACAATAATATTATATATATATATATATATCACTTATTTACCAAAAGCGCAACTAGGCTTAACTTATGATATTGAATGGAATTTGTATGTTATATTTTTTTTGTGTTTTTTTTTTAAATTATGATATCAATTGTTGGTTTTTAATAAGTAATCGAACCTCTAATCATTCATGTACACATGAAATGAAATGTTGAATTAGGTGGGCACTATCAAGTTCATAATAACATAGACTTCGATAGACAACACAAGAAGAATGTAAATGCTAGTGGTTGCACTTGTTAGTTTAGTAGCAGGTCATTTCCACACACACTGGCTACTTCAAGACAGGTTACTCAGTGTTAATGCTTGGGTACTTTTGTAGTTTGAAAACCAAGAGTGAAGATTGAAAGGTCCAGCATTGAAGGTAAAACTAAAGCAATGAATAAACAATTCACGGCAATTAAGAAGAAGATCACAATATGCTTACTACCTATTATATGTTATTATTATTCATCCGTGGACTAAAGGAATTATCTAATGAAATTATTGATTAACTTTTTTTTTGTATAGAGTCACACGATCGCTGAAGGGTTGTGGAGGAAGTCGTTCCCGTACATGGATGAGTTGGTTGTTGTGTTTCTTTTATAATACTGCAAACGGTCACAGCATGCTTGCTTCGAAGGTTACAATAGGAGTTAAAGCAAAATCACCAAAACAAAAGTCTGGAGAGAAATATGACAATGACTTCGTATTAGATGATGGTAATATCCCATCAGAACTTAATGTAACAAACGATGTGTTTGTCACCCCTTCTCCCATGTAGAACTGTTCGAAGATGAAAAGTTAGTCGAGTGGGTCCAAAAGAAAACGGCCTGAAAGAAAAGGACTTGAAAGGAGACTGAATATGGATAAGATCATGAGTACTGTTGTTGGGATGCGGTGTTGGCTCAATAAATAGCTCAGTTTGAGGAAATGATGAATGTACATAGAGAGCAAACTCATGCTATGCAGAGGGAGTCGATTGTTACCATGCAGCGAGCATTCCTTATTCTCCAGGCTGACAAACAAATGGGAAGCAACAAGAATAACTCGAGAACTCGTCGGTTTCACTTCCTGACAAAAAAAGACTAATTTGTCTATAAGTTTGTCATGATTCCATGAAACTTGATTACTTTCTAAACATTGCTCGATAATGGGTTGACGAATACTGCATAGACTTGGTGGTTGCCTTTGCAGCTTGGGATCTTTGATTGACTATTAACATCTCATATATGTTGTTCTATTATATGTCATGTCTTTTTTTTTTATGTTTTAGTTTTACTAGTGATATGAATGTTTTTTTTTTTAATTCTTCGTGGGCTTGGAAGGAAAAATATGCTACATTCATTCATATAATGGTATATGTAATGTTGAATAACTTTTCTTTCGTATTTAGCCTAAGTTAATTTAATCTAAGGCATGGACATCTTATTATCGTTAATAAATAATGATAATAAGATATTTGTACCTTAAACATTCGATTTTGTGTAATCATGTTCTTGGCTAACAAGATAATTAGCTTTTGTGTTATCTCAACTAAATTATGAAATAATAAAGACACTTTCTGTATAATAAGTCAAACAAATATGTAACTTCTTTTCTTAAAGAAAACTAACTTTCTAATTAGATGATGTTTATATGAATTGACAAATTAGTTTCATTCGGCCTAAGAAAATGCGCACGCGCGTGCATGTATATATATATATATATATATATAAAAATTAGTGGAGAGTTTTTCAAAAGAAAAAAAAAAGGTTATAGTTACATACCAGACATTTTAATTGGCTGAAGGGTTCTTCAAATTAAAAAATAATAATTAATTGTACATGTAAATTTTCAAAAGTAATATGTAAAAGATTTCTTCTTTTTTTTTTTTGTTAGGGGAGGTGAAAAAAATAATTACAATAGAGAAATTGACAAATATTGATATTAATTAATGAGATATTAATTTGTTCAAACTAAACACCAATTAGATTGTTAAAAATGTCCATATAAAAAAGAACTAAGCATACAATCCTATGCAAATAACCACATCTAAACAAGTTATTATATGCAACTCTCTACAAATAACAACAACCAAACGAGCTAGTATATGCAATTTTCTACAAAAAAATCACATTCAAACAAGTTATTATTTTCAACCTATCATTCATAACTTTTCATTCAAACACCTCCATAGATCACAATAACATAATCACGAACACGCAATCTACAAGAACATGGCCAGGTACACTAAGTCCAAAAAAACATAAACAACATCACCATTTCCACATAAAGATCAACAATTGTTACAAATCACTCAGAATTCATCTACATACTTCTTTAATAACTATGCTAAAAAATATATAGAGCTCATCAATTGCTCTGGTATTCACCTCCTCCATGTTGAAACCCTTTTAAGTTTAGGAGTATTTTCAAAACAAAAATTTAATGACTTTCATTCAAATTTAACGAATATATATATATATATATATTTTTTTTAGTTCTTAGCCATTTATTAAACTTTTCAACTTTCAAAATAGATTTTTAACTCAAACTCCATTTTTGTACCAAACAATATTTGAAGTGGGCGAATTTGAATTTACAATTTTTAGTTTTACTCTCTCCCAAACATGTTTAATTGAATTTACAATTTTTAGTTTTACTCTCTCCCAGACATGTTTAATTGTATGGTTTTAATGGACCTTGTGTATTAGCGCAATATGATCACACATTTTTTTTAGTATATATAAGATTGATAGATTATATAACAGACCTTGTAGTTTTGTAGTTTTATTTTTTTGAAAAATTGCACAAAGCACCACTGGAATATGTGATTTTGTATCAATGACATCATTAAATTTCTAATTTAATCAATTACCTCTTCTAAAGTTTTATTGTTGCAATCTAACTCTTTAACTTAAAAGTGACTAATATATATATATATATATATATATATATAAGATCTTAATGTGACTACTATAAAGAAGGGTAACATTGTCTTAAAAAAAAGTTTGTTTCTCCTCTTCTTCAACCTTTAGTAATGTTTTGTCATCTTCTTATTCAGCAATTTCTCGAATTTATTCCTCTTCTTCTATCATCTTCCAACTCCATCAATTCTGGAAATGGAACGGTCAGACTTCATTCATGATCTAATAGAGGACATGTATGAACTGAATTATGGAACAAACTTTTGCTCTTGTGGTACCTTGTGGTCATTAGTACACCCAATGTATGGTGCATTATCACCTTGTATTATCTACTAATAAATAAAGAGAAAGTTGCACAAACCACTCATAAATTACGATGTTTGTAACAATTAATCCCTTAAACTTTCAATTTCACCAATCGCCTCTTAAATTTTAATTAGTGTTGCTATTAACCCTCTTATGCTAAAGTTGAAAAGTTATCACATGTGTGAAAAGGGTACATTTGTTATATATGTTTTTTTTATATATATATATATTATTTTATTATAGGGCTAATTTGAACCCGTGTTTGAAGTGCATAGTTAAACAGATGGATTTCTTGAACGAGTGGTCCAACAATAAATACCTTCTTCTTTAACAAAAGGGACAAGCAACCCATATACTTACCCTCAAGCTCTAAAAAATGTTCACTAAAACCGAGTTTGAGCAAAACTCTATGTTGTTAACCATTGAATAAAGCATTTCAAAGCATCGATAGGATTTTGTAAAATGGTTGGATTCCTCTTTATACTTCAATGATCCTCGAAACCCATCTCGAGAAAAAGGAATTTGACATCGTGATTGACAACCCAATGAATGGAGTGAGTCAAAACAACTGTTGTTATTGTTAGAATCGAATGGACCAGGGTTGCATCTACAATAGATTGAGAATAACAATAATAATGATGAGGAATAAGAGAAAGAATGACACAAAAATTTTACGTAGAAAACCCCTAAACAGATTATGATTAAAAAAAAAAAAAAACAAGCAATAATATAAGAACTTCATTATAAAAATAGGAGTTACAAACTTTTCGTCTTACAAAGTAGCTAGCAATAATATAAGCAGAAAGTGATCTCTATATTTTTATCTCACTCTCTCACTCTCTTGGATATGAAATGTCTTGAGAGATTTTAAAATAGTTTGACAACAATGAGCATCGCCTATTTTTAGTTTTCATAAACTTGGACTCCAAGTTAATCTTATGGTAATAAATTGGTCACATATTGCCTTGATAAGCAAGCCAATCATGTGATCTAAATTTTGTCACTGCTTCACGTTGGACAAAGTGTATGGTTTAGATCTTTCTCCAACAATTTTGGACAAAGTGTGCTTTATAATTTTCTTCAGCAACCTTAAACATACGTGTATGATCTCGAACTCTCATTTGCTATCTAAAATAAAATTGAATGATCTAGCATCTTCCAATACTATTCAACATTCTCGACTTCAACGAATTAAGATATAAAGTAATTGAAATGGCCCAAGCCCGATGAGCAAATGGGGACTTAGTTGCATAATAGAAGAGAATTCAGGGGCTGCATGTGCAAGGCCTTCGCCAGAGTGGGGAAATAGATGTAGAGGAAGGCTGTTGGTGGAATGCATGTGATGGAGAAGCTATGGAAGGTTGAAGAGAATCGATGTCGGCTTTCAGGCGGTATATTTTTGTAAAATGATAGAGAAAAAAATATTTGACAAATCTACCATCCTTGCATACGTGAAAATTCATATAAATGTAAGTATCAAAGTTTAAAGGGTGATTGCTCAAATTAAAACTCCACGGACTAATTGTTATAAAAATCATAATTTAACATCGTTTTGTGCCATTTTTCTATAAATAAAAGAAACTTCAATCCTAAAAAAGGAAAAGAGAAACTTGCAAAATTAGTCAAATTTTAAAAATAATTATAAATATGGCCACTTTAAAAAAATTTAGCAACCATAATCATCAATATTAAAGGGTGATTGGATTTTGGAGTTTAGGAGAGTAGAACAGAGGAGAATAGAGGAGAGAAACAGGAAGAGGAAGTAGAGTGATTTGAATTTGTTTGGAGATTGGTGTCATGAAGAAAGATGAGATGAGAGACTGATGAGAGTGAATGTGATGTTTATTTTTTATTATATATATGTATATATATTTGATATAATTAAATAATAGGTTTGATGTAATATTGAAATTGAAAAAATAAAAATAAAAAGAGTTAAAAATTAGATAAAATTTAATATAATCGAATAAAATCTTTGATGTGATGTTTGATAATGAGTTAGAAGGAATTGAGAGGAGCTAGGAGTGTACAAAAAAACCGGCCACCCCAGCAACCCGGACTACCCAACCCAAACTGTAAGGGTTGGGTTGGGTTATAATTTTTTTGGGTTGGGTTTGGTTATGATTTTGTGGTTTTTGTTGGGTTGGGTTGGTTCTTGGGTTGAGCTTGTTCAACCCAATCCAACCTAACCCAAACTAAGAATATATTGTATATATTATGTGTGTATGTAAGATAAATTAATAAGGTAGATTTTTAGCATATATATAAACCTTCTAAGAAAAAGATTATGTACTAATAAGATAGGTAATAGGTTAAAGTATAATTTCATCCATATTTTTAAACATATTAATGAACATATGAATTGAGCTTTAGAGAGAAAAATGAGAGTAACATAATTCGAGAACTCAACCCAACCAAACTCGAAAGTCTAGGGTTGAGTTGGGTTATGCTTATGCATAGAGTTGGACGGATTAGTAAATTGGCTAACTCGAAAAGTTGAGTGGTCCAAAAAATTCATTCAACCCGAGCCATGTACACCCCTAATTGAGAAAAGTTGTGATGTACTAAAAACAAATACGAGATTGACTATTCCTCTTCTCCTCCTTCAACCTCTAAATCCAATCACCTCACACTACTGTATTAATAATATATTAATAAAAATGAGATTGTGGGAATCCATTGGGTACCATTTACAAAAAAAAAATAAAGAAAGAAAAAACTAACTTGAAATTGGTTAAGTGAAGAAATAAAGCAAAAAAAACATGGCTTCCGTTCCCTTCCGCATTATTAGGAAAAGCCCACTGGTCGTAAAAACAACAACAACAACTAGGGCTTATGAGTAGCAGGGTTTATCGAACAGTTTCGCATCTCTAAAATCGCACTGCCATTTTCCCGCGCTCCGTCAAGCTTCCAATCCCCATCTTCCTCTTCCCATTTCTGCAGCAGCTTCAAAGTTCTACTCTCACTGAGCCGCCATGTCCTCCTCCAAGCAGAACCTCCACATTATCGAGTCGGCGCTTCTCGGCCCATCTCCTCCGTCGCCGTCGCAGAGGGTTCAGCTCTTACACACCATTCACAACTCCATGCCTGCGTTTCGCTCGCTCCTTCAATTCCCTGTACGTATGGTTTTGTTTTACGTCCTTCGCTGAACTGGGTTTGATTCAGTAGCTTTTATCTCTCTGTTGGTGTTCTGATTTGTTTGAATTTTGGGTTGTAGCCGCCGAAAACTTCAGACCGTGCGCAAGTTCAATCTAGAGAAGTCAGGCGGCCGGATTCGTCGACGATTACTCTCGATGATCAGGATGTCGAAATTGTAAATTCTTTGCCCCTTTTTGTCTGTCTGTCAATTAGAATGTGTGTTTTTGATATGGGTTGTTATGGATTGTAGATTTTGTTCCTTAATTTTTGCTTGACAACAGTGGAAAATACTAGTTTAAGTAGTTAACCTTCAATGAAATCCTGACTAGGGTCAATCCCAACAAGCATCCTAGGAAAGTTACACCGATTCTCTCAAACTGATCTAAAATGTAAACGAAGTGAGTGTTTTATAATTTAGAAGTTGCATTTATAACTAAACCAGTCCAAAACCTCATGTAACTGCTTTGTGATGTTAGGTCTCCTTTGAGATCAGTAAACTAGGCAAGAAAGAAGAAGCCTTCGACCCATTTCCTTCTTAGATTGGTGTATCATCGTGGTTATATTTTGTATGTTTTAAATTTGTGGATAAAAATTAATTTCATTGATATTTGAAATTAAAAGAATGGGAGATCCCAATAGAAGGACAAAGAAGGTAAAGAAAAGTTACAAATTTCATAAATGTTTAGCACCACAAGTTTTTCCCAATTTTTGATATGGCACAACATGACGTTTTATTGGCGATATATGATTTCACATCCACGTTTGTTTGTAGGCTTTAAAATTGAGTGATGATCTCCATCTAAATGAAATAGATTGTGTGCATCTACTTGTTGCTGCCCATCAAGAGGTATATCTCTCTCTTATTTATTAACTTGTGATCATGTTTTAAGTTAGCCTTATTTGTCTCCATTTCTATAAATTTTTTTTCGTGTTCTTTATAGTGGGCACTAATGGGACGAGATCCTTCAGAGATTTTCCGCCTTGCAGTAGGGCTTTGGTATGCTGAGAGAAGAGATCTAATAACATCACTCTATACACTACTAAGGGTATTTATGTTATCATTTTGTTCGTATCCTAATTTTGGGAAATGCAATTTTGTTTTTCTTCGCGTAGGAAGCATGGGCACTTTTTTTTTGACAAAGTATTTGTGTCGACACAAATACATCCAGAGACTCGCTTTGGACATGTGTTTGACACGCAAAATTTTGTCTCATATTATTATTATTATTGTTGTTGTTGTTGTTATTATTATTTTAACTTTGGACATGCCACAGACACATCACCGACACTTTATGGACACACCATTAAAAATCACACCTTTCAATTGGTCGACAACACAACATCGATGCAATGTTGGTGGAGGCAGTCAATTTTGTAGTCCATCAAAAGTAGATGTACAAAAATAGAAAAGGGAGAGAAAGATGAAAATATAATCGAGAGGAGGGAAATGAGGGAAAATATGTTAGTGGGGAAAGAGAGAATGAAGGGAGTTTGTTTAGGGTTATACTTTCTTATAATTTTTTGTGCACTTTTAGTAGGCAATTATAGGATAGTGAACTTTTGTTCTTTATTGGTTTAAATTCAAAATTTCATTTTCATTTTAATTATTTTTATAGTTAGTAATGAATTTACAATATTTTGGGTTTGATCTTTTAATACTATAAAATACAAGTTCCAATGAGGTGGCGTGGTGGTTGTTGAGTTTTGAAGGTGTGCTCCCCTTAAGGTCCCAGGTTTGAGACTCACATGTGACATTAATTTGTAGACACCTCCCGTGTCTCCATTCCTTCGATGTCTCCCGGTGCCTGACCTAGGGACGGGTATGGTTAGTGTTTTAAAAGGCGTGCCTGGGCTCAAGTCCCACCTCTAGCGCGTTGCTTGTCCCAGGCGAGGCGCGTGCCTTATGTGAAGCCCCGGGTGCCAAAAGGCGCGTGCCTCGTGGGACTTTTTATTTCCTTTGCGTTTTTTGTGTTTTAGATCCCTGTACTAGGTCATTCGAAGCGCGTGAAGGTTGATAGTTGAATATTATGTATGTTTTATATATTATTCTTGGTTAAAACTTCATTTATGTCCATGAAAAATGTTTTTATTGAGTACAAACACATATATAAGTTTTTTGTATTTTTTTATATAGTGTGCCTTAAGTAAAAAACCTCTCGCCTTTTGGTGTGCCTTAGGCTCCAGAGGGCTATTGCGCCTTAGTGTGTCTTGCACTTTTAAAACACTGGGTGTGGCCACCCCAGATATAATAGAGGGAAGCTTCGATTTCTCGGTTTAAAATTTTTTAAAATTTTAAAATACAAAATTGAATAAGTAATGTCCCTGACGCGTCTGTGTCTTACATTTTCAAATAGTGGTACTTCTATGTATTTGTGTCCCATGTCCGTGCTTCTTAGTTCCTTGGTCACTGTAGTTTTTTTTGTTGTGCAGGCTGTTGTACTTGACCAAGGACTTGAAACCGGTCTCATATCTGACATCCAAAGACACTTAGAAGATCTTATTAATAATGGGCTACGACAACGATTGATTACTTTGATAAAGGTTGGTTCTTCATCAACTTTGTTGTAGGTCATGTCATATGTGTAAACCTTTCACCTTAGCTTGGAGTCATGTTACTATAATTATTATGGTATAACATAAGCTTTTGCTGTTAAATTTGTTAAGTTTTCTTGTATTTTATGATCTTGTAACACTTGACCTATGGATATTGTATTTTGTAATAATCTTGTCAGATACTGGACACTTAGTTGTTAGCTTAAACGTTAGAATTGGAAAAAAGTTGATATGCTTCAATTCAACAGATTGGGCGTCCTTGTTTTTTATATGAATAATTCAACAATAAGATTTCTTTTGTAATTATATGATATGATCCAGGATCTAGATCATATAAAAAGGTAAAAGAATACAAGATAAACAAAGATTTGATAGGTCTTGGAACCTCTCTTCTCAAGAGAATACTCTCTATGAGCCCTACAAGATAATCACTCAATAATTGGATGCCTAAACCCTACCCTAACCCTCTCTATTTATAATAAAATACCCTAACTTACTTTCCAAGTAATTGCTACCATACCCTTCTATTATTCCTATTTCTACTAAGACCCAACCCTATCATTATAGTATTTCTTTAATCAGGGGGGTTGGAGTTAGCCTCACTTCTGTCATTATTCCAACCGGTCTTTTTTTTTTATCCTGAATGTATAGATTGTTGATTTGTGGTCTTTCAAGTTCGCACAAGTTTCTCTCTAATTTTGTTGTGACGTGTGAGGTTTTCTAAGGTAGGGTGTTTGGATCTTATTTTTTCGACAATAATATTTAATATCTTATGTGCAAGTTTTGAGTTAGTACATCACTTCGTGTTAAGAAAAACAATACAACTTCCCAGTGGAATTAATTGTGAACCACTTAAACCCATAAATGACTGATCATCATATACAAGTATTTTTCTTTCTGGTTTCAGGAACTTAATCGAGAAGAACCAGCTGGTTTGGGTGGACCTAGTTGTGAGCATTACATTCTTGATTCCAAAGGTGCTCTTGTTGAGCGCCGGGCCGTGGTTTGTCGGGAAAGACTTTTACTTGGACATTGTCTAGTCCTTTCTATTCTTGTTGTTCGAATAGGTAAGCTCTGGAGTATTTTTTTGAGTTGACTTATGAAGTTAGTAGCAGGTTGAAGGTTCGCTATGGTGCTGTTAAGACTAATTGTCTTGCTTCATGTGGTTCTTGATAGTAATATTTGATGGTCTAAGATGCACTTCTTTCTTCATGGACGTAGTCATTGTGATAGGATACCTCCTCGATGTTTGATATAGAGCTTTGGTTAAAATGATTTGATAGTTTATATTTTTCATTGAACAGAACTTAGTTAAAAATGTATGAAATGATTTCGAGAGAAAGGAAAGTTCTTATGACAGGCTGGTGTTTGTGCTTTGCTTTGGAGTTTGTAAGATGAGAGAAACAATAGAATCTTTTGAGGGTTGGAGAAGGATCTGAGTGACATTTAACCCTCATTAGATTCTATGTTTCTGATAGGTTTGGGCCCTTAGGGTATTAAAGAATAATTTAGGGGTATGTTAGCAATTACTTGGGGAGTAAGTAGAGACTTGTAGTTATAAATAGGAGAGGTTGTGTGAAGGAAAAGGGATCCATATTTTGAGTGATTACATTTTGGGCTCTTAGAGATAATTCTCTAGAGAGAAAGGGAGGTTCCAAGTCCTATTCAAACTTGGATTATCTTGTAGTTGTTTCGTTTATTTCGTAATACAATTTGTGGGCCTTGATGACTAAGGTTTTTTGTAACTATAGATTAGATGCCGTTTTTGTAGTCTCTTCCTTTTTTTGCAAGTTTTTCTTTTTGTATGCTCGTGTATTCTTTCATTTTTATCTAGTGGTTTATAAAAAAATGTATGAAATGATAATATCTCCTTGCTATTGACTTTTTTATGATTACCGATAAGAAAGAAAAAATTATTAATGGAAAACATTGAATTTTTCCGATTGTAAGAAATACAAGTTAATTAATGGAAAATATACCAAACAATTTCATCAAGAAAGATGCTCTCTCCTCTCTCTTGTCTCTCTTCTCCAACTTTCCTTCTCCCACCCGATGTCTAGCCTTCAATCACCATGCCTCACATTGACCAACTGATTTCTCGTTAGACCTGTTCTACCCGATTAATATTCATAGATCGGAAAATGTTTCTTACAACCTTTGATGAACTGCCCAGAGGGTAGTTAAGAAGCTTGAGACAAGAGCGTAGTTAAGCTATAGTCTTTAAATGGGGGATAGTTTGTGCCCATGTTATAGCTAATACAATTATTGATTCCAAAATACTTCCCTTCGTAGAGCTCTCCTTTGTAAAAACTATTGCATTTCGAGCTTCCAAAGAGTCTACCAAAAAGCCATAAGGAAAATACACCATAAAGCTTTCTTCTCTCCTTTAAATGGATGGCAAGTATACGAGTAAAGAATGAGATCTTGAATGTTGTTAGGCTATGTCATTGCCTAATTGAATGAATTCAGCAAGAAGGTCCATATTGAGTTAGCAACCGAGCAAGATCTGAACAGATGGAAGTGTGCCTCCTGGTTTACAAAACACAGATGGCAACATTGTGGCGAGATCATTAGGCCTTGAAATCTTTGCTGAAGCTTGTCATTGGTGTTGATGATACTATGGCTGAGTTCCTATGTGAAGAGCTTGACTTTTTTGGCTGTGGACCCTTCCATAACTCTGTGTAGAACTACTGCCTCTTTGTCAGATCCAGAATTGGGGACATTCTTTCATTTTTATCTCAGTGAATGTTCGATTAACTAGTTAAAAATTCAAAGGTCCCAAAAAGATTCTATGGTTTGCGTTTATTCGTGCCTTTCTTTAAAATATTTGGTATGAGAGAAATGAAAGAGTTCTTAGGGATGTTTTCTTTACTTTTGGTTGCTTTATGAATAATCAATGTTCTTTTAAATGCCTTTTTGTGGTGCCAAAATGTAAAACCTTTTGGTCTATTTAGCCTATCTTTTTCTATCTCTAATCGGAGATATTTCTTGTAATCACCTATAGGCGTTTGGAGTTTACCCCTTGAATGAAATTGTTTCTTATTTTAAAAAATAATGAAAAATATACGGATAAGTAGTATGACAAGAAACACAAGTTAATAAAGAAGATAGCTCAGTTAAAAATTTACAACTAAGAAAGCATCTGGCCTTTTCAGACAATTAAGGATATTACAGCTCCATGATTTCCATTTTATCAGGTCCAAAGGATGTGAGAGATCTCTTTTCTGTTCTAAAAGACTGCGCTGCTGAGCTTAATGAGACCAAAGCTCCAATAAAGCTCCAGGCAAGTTCTCAATTCTTCTTTCATTTTTTAGGCACTGTTTCAATTTTTTGATTACTGTAGAATCTAAAGAAAAGACCACTTGTTTCCTGTTTCTCACAAGCAGCGTTGGTGCACACCAGTTTTATATGTTTAGTTTTGTCTAGATACAAATTCTTCTTCTGTTGTTCATTATGTTTCTTGCTTATAATGCATATATTTTCTATTGCAGATTGTATTTAGTCTCCTTTTCTCGATCATTATTGCCTTTGTATCGGATGCTTTAAGTGCAGTTCCAAATAAAGCATCTGTATTGTCAAGTGATGCTTCTTTTAGAAATGAATTTCAGAATGCTGTGAGTTTATCAAGCTAGTACCGATACTTCCTTGTTCACTTGTTTTATACAGCATACATTTTGTTAACATTTAAATGAGCTTGTAAACTTTTGTTTAGGTGATGGCGTCTGGAAATGATCCAACAGTGGAAGGATTTGTTGATGCTGTTAGGTTTGCTTGGACTGTTCATTTGCTGTTAATACATGGCATGGTTGATGCAAGAGAAGCTGTTCCAAGTGCTTCACCAAAAGATTTGGATCACCTACAATCGTGCTTGGAAGTTATTTTCTCCCACAATGCTTTCCAGTTCTTGCTTGAAGAAGTTATTCAGACTGCAGCCTACCAGGTTTGTATTTTTTTTTTGTAAAAAGTAATAATTATTATGTTTTGTTAAAGCAGCAGAACACTCTTTGGGGACTTTTGAATGAATATTTGTCTCCTCATTCTTAATTTAGTGCAAGTATTTGCCCCTAATGGGTGGCACGGTGGTTGAAGGATTGGGCTTTGAAGGTGTGCTCCCCTCAAAATCTCAGATACTCACCTGTGACATTAATGACATTAATTTGTAGACACCTCTAGTGTCTCCATTCCTTCGATGTCTTCCATTGCCTGGCCTAGGGACGGGTGTGGTTACTCCGGGTATAGTGGAGCGAAGCTCCAATTTCTCGGTTTCTAAAAAAAAACTTTCGTTTAAGTACTTACCATGTTATTTCTTTCTGTCAAATTTTTTTGAAACAAGAGACGAGCTTTTCATTAAGTGAATGAAAAGAGGCAAAGCTCCAAGTTTGGAGCGTGTAAATGGAAAGATAAACGAGCAAAAACAAGAGCAAAAAACAATGAAAAACAACCTGAAGACTTAATGAAAATTACAAAGGAAAACTTGAAAAGACAGATTAAAAGCTAAAGGAATACTGCCCAATTGATGAAAATGTCTTGAATTAATTAGCCATTGAAATACTTGGACAACGAACAGCAAGAGGAAACTGTCAGCCTTGCAAGCTCCAGCCTTGAGAGCCATGGTAATGGATTGTCTTGAAAAATCCTTTGATTTTCTTCCCACCATTAGTTATAGAGAATATCTTTGACAATGTTAACCCAAAGAAGATGGGCTCTTCTGTTCATACTAGGAACAGCAACAAGCCGTGAACACTCTTTCTTGCTGTCAATTGTCAGATATCTTTGCTAAATATACCTAAAACCTCCGTTTTAACCAATTGGGTTAGAATTTTGTAATATCCATGGATTCTCCAACTTATTTTATTTATTTTTGTAAATTTCATTTATCAGTGAAATTGTTTTTTATAAAAAAATTTCATGAATGTACTTTGGCTTAGAGCTAGCTCAACCTGATTAGTGTATAGCCATGACCAAAAGGTTATCTTTTGAATCCCATCACCAAAAGGTTATCAGTTGAATCACATGACCAAAAAGTTATCAGTTGAATTCCCCATCTCCAATTGTTGTTGAACTAAAATAGTTCCTAAAAGTACTTTGTCATAACTATATTTTCCTCCTTGAAAACCATAATGAATAGAAAACACCATTTCTCTCACATCATTAGAATAATAAAATGTTACACTTACACTTACACTTACACACACATATATATTTATAGATAATTTTTTTTAGGCTTTAAGGATGTTAGAGTATATAAACCTGTTTTTAAATGTGTTACTTAAGTTTGTCCTTTTTGGTAAATGTACATCTTAAGTTAGGGTTTCCTTATGTAGGTAGGTTTTCTTGTATCCCTATAGATGCGTTAAGTCTTATGAATAAAATGTGAAGACTATTTCTCTTATTAAAATCTACATGGTGTCAAAGCATTTCTTAGAAGATTTCTTTGGGTTTAGAACCTCCCTTTGATGTCGTATCCTTTTTCCTATTTTTCAAAAATACAGTTTTTTGTTTTTCTATTTGTTCTTCAGTCGAGCGCTTAAGGCATTTGATGGTTTTGCGCTTCCATTGGTTCTGGTTGTAGTTCAAGGCTTGTGACAGATTCTAGAAACTTTGACTCATCTAATTAACATAGATATAAATGAGAGAACTGGGAAAAGACAATTTTGAATCAAATTGGAGAGAGCTTTAGGAGACATTAATTGCGGTGGGTTAATTGTCATGAGTTTTTCAAGATCCATGCGGTTGTTTTTGGCGTCATTCATCTAGGAGTTTTTTGGTTTTTGCAGAAAATAACTTACAGATTTTTTCGGGTCTTCGTCACTCAAGTATTTCCAACACCCTCTTCGTTTTTCTTCCTTTCTGTTGAAAGCTCTTTCGGTTTTATTGGTTTATAGCCTTGTAATTTTTTTTATCTTTCTGCTGGATTTTCCCTTAGATCGGCCATGTTTAAACTTCTTCCCACTCCAATCTCTTGTTTTGATAGGCTAATTGTAACACTTTCAACGATTATTGAAAATGCAGTGTTTACTTCCAAAAATAGATGGTAGGGGCTAGATATATTTAGAAATATCCTATAAGGTCATTATATTTATTGTAAGCTAGTACTTGTCTCTTGTGAAAAAATAACGTGTTAATCTTTTCGATAATGCCTGTTTTAGTAGTTATTGCCTAATTTCTGTAAGCTAAATTCTTTTGTCCGCTAATATAATCTATTTGTTATGTTGGCAGAATGATGACGAGGACATGATCTACATGTACAATGCTTATCTGCACAAACTGGTTACTTGTTTCTTATCTCATCCTCTGGCTAGGGACAAGGTTAGTCGAGAGATGTTCTAAATTTTACTGCTTTCTAGTTTGATTTTGGGCATTGCTGCATTCCTTTTTGAAATTATAGTTTGATTTTGGTTTTTTTAAATACTAGCTACGTAGGTTAGAATTAAATTCATATATTATCTAGCAAGTAAATGAACCAGTGTATATGTTGCTAGCTTTGTCTCGTTGCTGTTGGATCATAATTTTAAGTATCGTTTGAATTAGTGTAAAAAAATTAAAATTTTAGAGACACGTGTTGGGCATGCAACATACTTTTTTTCTAATATTTTACATGATATCATTTCATGTCGAAGTTTGTTGATTGATCTTATTAAATTTACTCCAATCCATCAACTTAAGCTTTTGGGTTAATGGTGGTTTTATATAATTCAACATGGTATATAGTAGGAGCTTTTGAGTTCGAATCCCTGCTAAGTCGTTTCCTTCTCAATTAAAATCGATTTTCACTTATACTACATTTCTCAAATTTCTAAGCCCACAAGTGAGGGGGAGTGTTGGTTGATTTAATTAAATTTACCCCAACTCATCAACTTAAGCTTTTTGAGTTGATTGATGGCTTAACATAATTCAACAAAGTTTAATAAAGAAAACTTGTGATAAGATCCAAGATCTATATTGATATCAAATACCCAAGAAACTACAAGATAAGCCAAGTTTTGATAGGAACTTGGAACCTTCCATTCCCAAGATAATACTCTCTTTGAACCCACAAGATTTTACTCAATATTTGGATACCCCATTACACCAATCCTTTCCTATTTATAACCATAAATCTCTAACTTACTCCCCAAGTATTTGCCCGTATACCCCTCTATTATTCCCCAATTCCCTTGCGCACACCTCGTCTATTGATGAATAACTAAACTTGACAAACATATTGTTACATTTTATAAAGAAGAGAAATATGTTTATCTCATCGGTGATCATAAAATCTTCCATGATTTTCTTATTATTTGTTCCTCCATTTTTTATTGAGAACTTCTATGTTCCACTTTTGGATGTAGTTAAAGGAATAAAGCTTCCATGATTTTCTTATTATTTGTTCCTCCTTTTTTTTTTATTGAGAACTTCTATGTTCCGCTTCTGGATGTAGTTAAAGGAATAAATTTTATAGAACACCACCAATCAAGAACAAAAAAAAAGAACTAAATCATAGTTGAAATGTTTTACGAAGGTTAATTATAAGGCATAACTGGTTGCAGTGTGGGTTTCTTTTTGTCAATATTTAAGAGATTTAATAATCTTGTATGTTCTTATATCTAAAACGCATAATACAACATAATATGTATTATCAGGTGTGGTTCCCTCAAGGTCCCAGTTCTTGACTGATTTGACATTAATTTGAAGACACTTCCCGTGTCTCCATTCCTTTAATATCTCATGGTGCCTAGCTAAAGAACGGGCGTGGTTACCCTGGGTATAGTGGAGCGAATTCTGATTTTCCAGTTTTCAAAAAATAAAAAAAACAATATAATATTTATACACAAGAAAAATTAAGTGATAGAAACATCTAATTTAAACGAACTCCTAAACTTTAGGAATTAAATAGTAGAATTTAATTTTCCAACTTTCTTTGACGTGAATTTCAACCCTCCAATTTAAGTTGAGTTGTCACACATCATTTCTATCAGTGATAAACAACTTTTCCCTAATTCACATAATACTTTCTCGATCCATATCCCTTCACACATGACATGAGAAAGAACTCTGAATTCTGCCTCAACATTACTCTTTGCAACCACAAAATGTCTTTTTATTTCTCCATGTTTTGAGATTTTATCCCATACAAAAGTGCAATATCTTGAGGTAGATGATTAGATCTTTTATCTATATTATAACATGCCCAATCTATAATGCTTTTTCCACATCTTTGTTGACTTGTCTCACTCTATCGCTGATCTTATTGACGATGAGCTGTAGGTATTCTCCATACAATTCACCATCTGGTCTTGATTAGGATGAACCTTGATTTCTCCCCCCTTGTCTCTCTTCAGATTTGATAGAGAATCCTCGACATACGAGTTACTATACCATATGTGTAGTTGATTCATAAGATATTCCCTCAAATTCAGAAGTACACCCCTCTTTGGACCATAAGTTGGATGTTCAACTTCTCAAGAGCTATATGTTTTATTTTTTGTGTTATCTCATTGTAAACAAGGTTTAGAGCCTGACCCTCTTCTCCCTCTTTTAACACTTTCATTTTATCAATGAAGTTATTTTTTTACCTTTATTTTATATTTGGTTTTTTATAAAGAAAAAGAGAAATCAAAAGAATCCATAGTGATGTTTTATCCTCAAATAGGGTCTATGTTTCTCTTTGGACATCAATTTCTTTGGTCTTTGTACATTTTGCTTGATTCATGATTGGAACCCCTTTCTTTAGTCTGGTTCTTTTTGTGGACTTCTTTTTTTCTAGATGCCCTTGTATTCTTTCAATTGTGGGCCGAACCTCTGAATCCCGGTGATAAAAAAATGCAACTTGTAATTGAGAGCATTCGACTGAAGAGTATGTTTTTATTCAATGATAGACAATGCCTTTATATAAGAGTTACAACGGGTCTGACGGGCCTAGATATAATAAAGTAATAAAGTATACAAATATACATATACATTTAATCTCAAACACTCTCCCTCAAGCTGGAGCAAATATATCTATCATGCCCAACTTGTTGCAGAGGTAGTTTATCCGGACTCCATTCAATGCTTTAGTGAAGAGATCACCCAACTGTTCTCCAGTCTTCACATAACCTGTCGAAATCAAACCTTGTTGTATCTTCTCTCGAATAAAGTGACAATCTACTTCAATATGCTTAGTTCTCTCATGAAACACATGATTATAGGCAATATGGATTGCTGCTTGATTGTCACACCATAGCTTAGCAGGTATCGCGACTTTCATTTTGATTTCATTAAGCAGTTGAACCAGCCATACTATCTTACATGTCACTTGTGACATAGCTCTATACTCCGATTCAGCACTCGAACGGGACACCACGTTCTGTTTCTTACTCTCCCATAAACACACAATAACCTGAGGTTGACCTTCTGTCCTCTTTAGAGCCTGCCCAATCAGTATCCGAGAAACACTCGATATTGGAGTGCCCATGGTTCTTGTATAAAAGCCCTTTCCAGGAGCAAACTTGAGGTAACTTAGAATTTGTTCCACGGCTGTCCAATGATCGACTGTGGGTGATGACATGAATTGACTCACGATACTCACAAAATAAGAAATATTTGGTTTCGTGACTGCCAGATAATTTAATTTCCCAACCATCTTCCTGTATCTTTCGGGATCAGTGAATGCTTCACCCTTCTTAACCAGTTGTTGGTTCGGTATCATCGGGGTACTACACGGTTTTACACCTAACTTCCCAGTTTCGGTCAATAGATCAAGAACATACTTTCGCTGTGACAAAAAGATTCCCTTTTTGCTCTTCATGACTTCAATACCCAAGAAATATTTTAGAGTTTCGGGATCTTTGGTACTAAACTGGCTATGAAGGAATGCCTTTAATGAGACAATCATCGAATCATCACTTCCAGTAATCACAATATCATCAACATATACCACAAGCAACACAATCCCACGTTCAGATCGACAGAAGAATACAGAATGATCTAATGAGCACTTCTGCATTCTAAACTTCTCAAGAGCTTGACTAAACTTACCAAACCATGCCCATGGGCTCTGGTTCAAGCCATATAATGATTTACGGAGACGACAGACTTTGACATTCTTCCGTGAGCAACAAACCCAAGTGGTTGCTTCATGTATACTTCCTCTAGGAGATCACCATGCAAAAAGGCATTCTTAACATCGAGTTGATACAACGGCCAATCGTACATTGCCGCTAGAGAAATAAACAGGCGAATAGACGACATCTTCGCAACCGGAGAGAACGTCTCATTATAATCAATCCCATATGTCCGAGCATACCCCTTAGCAACTAAGCAGGCCGGAGATCGGATCTGGCCGCACGCGCCGCCAGAAGTCAGACGATGCGTAGCCGCTTGTTTTTCTGTCACCGCAAGGAAAAATTGTGCCTGTTGACGCGTGAAATCTCCGATCGGAGCGTTCTTTTATGGGTTTTGATCGTGACTTCATGCTCTGATACCATGTAATCGAGAGCGTTAGACTGAAGAGTCATGTTTTTATTCAATGAAAGGCAATGCCTATATATAAGAGTTACAACTGGCTTGGCGGGCCTAATGGGCCTAGATCTAATAAAGCAATAAAGTATACAAATATACATATATATTTAATCTCTAACACAACTAATAATGGTAAGTACTAAAGCATAAACCAACAGTACAATTCTTATAAATTATGAAAATTCTTTGTAAAAATATTTTGTTAACTTCTCATACCAAAAAATGTGGTTCTGCTAGTTCTTGTTTGTTTATAACTTTATGTATATGCATTTTAATAAATACCGCTTGACCTTTCTTAATAATTATTATATTTCATTTATTAAGATAAGTTTAATTTAAGTAATTGGTTTATTATGATTTGAAGGTGAAAGAGTCAAAGGACAGAGCTATGAACACGCTTAGTCAGTTTCGTGCTACTAGGTCGCAAGACTTCATGAATGATGGTGATTCAAGTTCCCATCAAGCTAGTGAAACTCTTCCTTCACCATTTGTCTCTCTCTTGGAGTTTGTTAGTGAAATTTATCGGGTAAGATTCGATTGAAGTACTTAGTTTGACTTTGACTTTGGAGATGTTGATAGGAATCATAGCTTACAAGCTTTTAAGTCAAATGGGGATGATTCGGTGGTTTAGTATTTTTATTAAAGAATATTTCATGCGTAGTCATTTGATTATTAACTTCTTAGCAACTATTAATCCATGCTATTCTATTATGGAACGAGGCTATATAACTTACCATCGCAAGATATTTAGAATGCTGCTCAAATGTGCTAGTAAGGGTTGCGGTATGATTATTGAGCTTGATTTTCTTGCAATTTTTTCCAGAAAGAACCAGAACTGTTATCAAGCAATGATGTCTTGTGGACATTTGCAAATTTTGCGGGGGAGGATCACACAAATTTTCAAACGCTGGTGGCATTCTTGAACATGCTGAGTACCTTAGTATGCGTTACATGCTCTTTTTATATTTTGTAATTACTACTCAGGTCACCAATTTTTTCTTTCTTCACGTGAATGTACTTTACTATTTATTGTTATCTTATATCAATCATTTCAGGCTTGTAATGAAGAAGGGGCTTCAAGGGTTTTTGAGTTACTTCAAGGAAAAGCATTCCGATCTGTTGGATGGACCACCTTATTTGATTGTCTTTCAATTTATGACGAAAAATTTAGACAGTCTGAGACTACTGGGGCTTTGTCACCAGAATTTCAGGAAGGGGATGCAAAAGCGCTTGTTGCCTACTTGAATGTTCTTCAAAAGGTTATAGTTTTTTTTTTTCATAATATTAGGCAGTGTTTTAAAAGGCGCGACTAGGCGCAAGGATGGTGCCTGCCTTGGATAAGCAAGGCACGCTTAATAAGGCAAACTTAATAAGGCGCGTGCCTTGTGTGCTTTTTCGTTTCCTTTATATCTTTACTATTTTTCCCTCGAACTTTTGTGTTTATCTCCCTATAAGCGAGATCTTCGTACTAAGTCATTCAAAATGCGAGATAGTTGATTCAAGATATTTCAATACCTTAAATAACTTAATTCTTCAACTCATAAAGACAACGTTCGCTGAAATGAGAGGTTAATAGTTGAATCTTATGTATGTTTTGTATATATTCTTAGTTAAACTTTATTTCTTTCATGAAAGGAAGGTTAATAGTCAAATGTTATGTATGTTTTTATATTATTCTTGGTTAAAACTTCATTATGTCCATGAATGTGTTTTTATTATGTACACGCGCGCACACACACACACACACACACACATATATATATATATATTTTATATAGTGCACCTTGCGCCTCAGGCCCCAGAGGGCCATTGTGCTTTAGTGCACCTTGGGCTTTTTAAAACACTGAATGTAGGGAGTACGAACACATGTCGGACATTCAAAATTCTGTGTCCTTTATTATTATTTTTTATTTTCAGATACATCACAGACATACCATGGACATTTTACAAATATAATATTTTTATTTTATTTTTTATTTATTTATTTATTTTTATAGGAAACGGAAAACTTTCATTGATAGAATGAAAAGTTACAAAAGGAGAAACCATAAGAAGTTACAGGAAACTACTCCAATGATATAACAATGTAGAAAGACTATATTCTTTAAATGGAGAAATTTTATGAGCCCATGTGATTGCTAATGCAGTGATAGATTCCAATATATTTCCATTCAAAGGATTTTCTTCATTGAAAACCAGGTCATTCCGAGCTCTCCAGATAGTCCCCCAAAATGCCAATAAGAAAATTTTCCATAAAGCTTTCTTTTCTCCTTTAAAAGGGTGTCCAATATTTGCATATAATAGAAGATCTTGTATGTTGCCAAGAGATGTCATTTCCCATGAGAAAGTGCTCATAAGGTGGTTCCATATAGTGTTAGCAGTCGGGCACTCCCCGAACAAGTGGAACTGAGTTTCCAAATCTTTAAAACAAAGGATACAACATTGAGGAGAGATCATAGTTCCGGGGCATCTACGTTGGAGCTTGTCATTTGTATTGATAATGCCGTGGCTAAGTTCCCAATAGAAGAATTTGACTTTTTTTGGTTGCCGACCCTTCGAAGCACAATATAGAATTTCTTTTTGTAAGGATTCGGAGTTTGGGCCAGGTGCGCAATAAGGGATCTGGAAGAGAAGCATTCGGTTTTCTCCAATGACCATAGCCAACGATCTGATCTTTGTCTAGGGTGAGTGATTCAATCTATTTAAAATTCATACCTTTCAAGTGGTTGATGACACGACAACGATGTAGTGTTGGTGGAGGCTAAAAAAACTTTTCTCTCACTCCCTCGGTTGCATAATTTTCACCGAAAACTGACACAGACCAATCAATGAACACCCCCTATCTCAAGTCCAGAATGACCAAAAGCTTCAACATGGTCCTAGCCAACGTCTCTTGACCTTCAAATGGCCTTAACAAAAATCCAATTTATATAAGGCATTTTAGTTTCCTAAATCATGGCAACATCTGGACAAACATTTTGAATATATCACTTAAGACTGACATGCTTACAAACGAGCAGACTTGGAAGATTACATAAGCGCTACAAAAGAACAGACTTGAAAGATTGCAAAAGGGCCTACAAAATGGAAGATTACAAGAGGGCCTACGGAAAACAAAATTGGAAGAGCCACCAAAAACTAAATTAGTTATAAACAAGAAGGCTCCAATCCAGAAGAACTAGATCAAAAGAACAATCCAAATAGATTATGAATAAATTTCATTGTTTCTTGTAAGGATTATAGTTTATCTTATCTCATTTCGCATTGGCAAAGTTTCTTGTAATCGCTTTCGACAGGATATCTTATATATTTTTCATTTATCAATGAAAAGTTTTTGTTTCCTATCAAACAAAAAAAAAATCACTGTTTCCATGCTGATCATTTTTGTTGGTTGGTTTTTGATGAGCTTCAGGTCGTAGAGAATGGGAATCCTGTTGAAAGGAAGAACTGGTTTCCTGACATTGAACCGTTGTTCAAACTTCTTAGCTACGAGAATGTTCCTCCTTATCTGAAAGTTAGTTGTAAATTGGTTTGCTATGTTTCGAGTAAAAATATTTTGCACAAAATTGATTTTATTTTTGGAGTTTAGATGCTTCAATGGAAATTTCTATGATGGTTTTGATCAAGTTTTTGATACCGTAGGGTGCTTTGAGGAATGCAATCTCATCCTTCATTCAAGTTTCTTCTGAATTGAAGGATAACATTTGGCGCTATCTTGAGCAGTATGATTTACCTGTTCTTGTTGCATCCCATATTCAAAATGGCACAAAGCCCATTACTTCTCAGGTTATTTATTTTCAGATTGTATTTTTAGATCTGTAAAATATTCTATCTTTATATGTTATGGAATTGTTTTTTTGGTGCAACTAGGATATTTTTGTTGCTAGCGTGGGTAGTTAGCATCCTCATATTCACTTAATGTAAATGGATAGTGTAGCACTCGCATAATAGTGATTTCATTGTGCTAATGAGATGTCCTGTGTTGAATGACCGACAAAATAAAGATGTACTATGATAGTCTAAATGTCTCTAGCTCTATCTCAAGGTCCTCTCCATCAATGAGTCAATTCAATTTTAAGTTATGTTTAAAGGCTCTAGCCATCCTATTTATAGGACTAATTCTTTTTACTAACTAACTAATTAACCTAGGGTAGATGGAGGTTAAATGAGTGAATAACATACTGTTTTTTTTAATACAATAGGGGGTTGGAGGACTTGAACCACAAATCTCATAGTTATTACTAGTTGAGCTATGCTCACTTTGGCCATACTGTTGTGCACTCGATGAAGAAAAGATATTGGCTTGTGTAAGCACTGTGTTAGTTGGCAATCTCAAATATGATAATTGCAGTAGCTGAACTTTGTTGCAGTGAGATTATATATGGCAGATTCTTTTTTTGTTTCAAAGCAGTAAAGTTGAATGTGCTTTTGCAGGTTTATGATATGCAATTTGAGTTAAATGAAATTGAAGCGAGGCAGGAGAAATATCCTTCAACCATATCTTTCGTTAACCTGTTAAATGCTCTTATTGCAAAAGAAAATGATCTAAGTGATAGAGGGCGGAGGTAATGTTTATTGGTTGTAGTATACATTTGACTCAATTTTCTTTATTCTAAGATTTGATTGTTTTGTTGCAGATTTCTTGGAATATTTAGGTTCATTTATGATCATGTTTTTGGGCCATTTCCTCAACGAGCCTATGCGGATGCTGTTGAGAAATGGCATTTAGTTGTTGCTTGCCTTCATCATTTTAATATGTGAGTGATAGTGTGGGTTCAAACCTCAAAGTTGAAGACTTTGCTCATGTTTTTGGGATTTTCTTTGTTGTCCTCCATTTGCATTATCATACTAATTTGATCTAGTTGTCATCAAGCCATCTGATTTAGTCTAGGACTAGTTGAGACTAAATGCTCCAAGAATGACAATAATCTTATTTAATATCAATCAAAGAGTGAGAATACATGAGAGAGGCACTTGTATTTATAGAACTTTAAGGACCAACTAACTAATATGAAATTTCCAAAATACCCCTAAACCTTCTTACATCAATCTATCCCTCCAAATAAAACTCGTCTTCAAGTTTTAAAAGAGACAATTAAGGCCACCTTTTCTGATGGTTTGAAAATTTTCCTATTGAAAGTATAAGCTTCTTTGTCATCTTCATGTTTGTTGAAGTTCCAAAATAGATCTCAAATTCAGCCACAAAATTGAAGAACAAATTCTCCAGAATAATTAAGTGGTCTTGGATTTACTTCTCAGAAAGTTAAATTGAACCTAATTTTTGTTGTGCCTTGGTCTAAATTTTCTTGGGCCCAAAATTTGTTAGATATGCTGGTTCATTGGGTTGAATTTCAGAAATTTGGGTAGGTACTTTGAAGTATTCAAATGAAGGAAATTTAGGTACACGAGATAGTGGGTTGCAAAATTGGGCTGCGTTAGGTAAGCTTGAATGTTTGGGTCAAGCGATTTCACAAGTTCTTGGTTAAAAGTTTTTGGGTTGGGTTGCACAAATAGGGTTGCAACTCGAATCACGTGAAGTTGGGGTGCAATTTTCTTTGATTTCATTCTCTTCTTTTTTCACTCCATCAAGGGGAGAAATTACGATTCGAACAAATGTTTTCCTAGAGTAAACCTAAGTAATGAGTGGACATGATGAAATAGATATTGGCGGAGACGGAATAGGCAGGGACAAAAAAAGGAAGAGTCTCATAGATAGACAAGCCATCTTCCTTATGACAAGAACTTGATGGACACAAACTATAGGACATATCCTCAAAACATGTAACATCTGATGAGACAAGATGCATATTTGAACTAGGACAAGAACAACGATATCCCTTTTGAACACGAGAACAACCAAGGAAGATGCATTTTAAGGATTTTGGATCTAACTTAGTACGATGATCACATCTTGTGCAAAACAAGTGCAACAAAAAAATTTAGGTGCAACAAGAAACAAATGTTTGGTGGGAAAGAGAACACGATAAAGGGTTTCACCATTAAGAACTAATTAAGGTATGCGATAAATCAAGAAACAAACGGTAGAAACGACATCAGCCAAAAAGTGCTTAGGAACATTCATTTGAAATGAACAATACCCTTCCGTTTCAAGTAAATGCCGATTTTTTCAGTTTAACAACCTCGTTTTGAAATGGAGTGTCTGCACAAAAAGACATTCTTAATTACTTAAGTACATGAGAGAAATATTCACCACCATTATTAGTTCGCAAAGTTTTGAAGGAGACACCAAACTGATTTTGAACTTTAGCATGAAAGTTACAAAAATGAGAGAATAACTCAGAGCAAAATTTCTATACATACATATTTATATTATGTATAAATATAGATATTCTATAAGGGGGTGATTGGATTTAGGGGTTGGGAGAGGAGAGGGAGGAAATTATCCCAACCCTATGTTTATTTTTTGTACATAACAACCTCTCTCAACTCCTCCTCACATCCCATCAAACATATTTAATCCTATCAAACTTCAAATCAAACTTTATTACAACAAAAATTAATATAAAATAAAAAATCTTCTCTCTTAAACACCAATTCCCAAAAAAAAAAAACATTCCAACATTTCTTTTCAAAACACAAATCCCTAAAAAAAATTTCTAACATCTCCTCTCACAAATATCAATTCCCAATCAAATACTTCATTTTTCCAAATCACTCCACTCCCTCTCCACTTCCCCTTCCTCTCCTCTCCTCTCCCAAACTCCAAAATCCAATCACCACCTAATGTCCACGACGTGTTCGTGTCTTATATTTTCAAAAAATGTTGTCTTCTTATTCATGTGCCCTATCCGCTTCTGTGCTACTTAAGATATGAATGTGATTCGTCTAAGATGGCGAGTGTTCTTCTTTAGTGTTTTGCAAGATCGTTTCTTAAAAACCCTTAGCATTATTATATGTAGATTTATAGGCTATCGGTTTGTATTACCCTCTGTTTTCTTTCATTTTTCATTATGGTGATGAAATCATGGATTTTCTTCTTAAAAAACCTTAGCATTATAGGGTTAATCAAATTTAACATGCACATTGATGGGTCAATGTTCAGGATTTTGACAATGTATGATATTAGTGAAGAGGACATTGACGTTGTTATTGAGCGATCACAATCATCAGTGGATGCACAATCTTCACTTCAAACTCAGCTACCAGTTCTTGAGTTACTAAAAGTATGTATCTGTTACTAACTATTGCTTCATTTCAATTTTTATCCATACTTTAAGGGTTTCTTTTGATTTATACTTTGTGATTGTTTCTATTGATAAAAGTGTGTTTTTGCTCATATACAATGAACCGAGGCATGATGTTGTTTGTTTCACATTTCATTTTATTGCTTATCAAACTATGGAGTCACTTAACTTTTTTTTTTTTTGAAATCGTGGAGTCAATTTACTTAGAACCAGGAATTTGTATTGAAAAATTTCATTATGATTGACATGACTAGAACGTAAATCCACTTCATATTATTTGGTTGATATGTTAAATGCTTAACTTTTACATTTTTATCAAAAGGTAATTGTAATTTTTGTTCTAATCATGTGAAGTTTTATTTTATTATTATTTTTTTTTACACGAAACAAAAACATTTTTATTGATAAAAATGAAAGTGTTACAAAGGTTTTGGGCCTGGTTCTGAGCCTATTTTTACAATGAGATAATACGGTAAATATAAATTTTTAACTCTTAGGTGGTTGAACATCCAACTATATGTTCTAAAAGGTTGGGCTTGCACATCTGAGGGGTTATCTCATGTATCAACTACACATTCAAGAGGAGGAACTTGTATGCCGAGAAAACACCAATTGAGAGGGGGGGGGGGATCAAGTCTCATCCTAATCGACGCCAAATGGTGGAGAGAGTGGAGAAGATTTGTGGCTTTTCACTAATGTTAGTGAAAAGTAGGGTCGATCATATAAGCTGTGTAGGCAGTACCGTCTGCTTTCTGTAGCTAAGACGAGGATGAAGAAAAAAAAGCACATTAGAAAAAAGTGCTTCAATACAACAGAACTCACTTGGATTTCCCACACCCCATTAAACAATCTATAAACAGTCTAATCTGATTAGGAGTGACTATCAGTGAGACACGAACAAAAAACCATAAAGAACTAACCAAACACTAGAGAGTTAGCTCCACAATTCACATGGTTTTCTCCATACACATTAAATGTTCGCATCCAGCCATCACCAAAGCCGAGGCGTCAAAGTCAATGAAGCTACAATCAGATTCTAAGCACTATTCAAATAGAGGTGGCAAAAAAAAAGGATCAGATTGGTCCATGAGATACGGACCAATTTAGGAAAACCGACTGGTTCGTCTAAGATTGAACCAGTCGCATAAATAGGGCATCGTCGCTAAGGATTAACGCCATTTCACTCCGACCCTATAAAGATAAAGCACGAGTGGTACATGGCATGAAGGGTCGATCCAACGTCAATTGTCTCTGGAGAAAAATCAACTCTAGCGAGAACCAAGGTTAGCGCGACTGGAACAGAGCATCGATTATCTCCAGCAAAAACCAAGGCTAAAGGGAAGATGAAGCATCTGGTTCAGATCTGGAAAAACGAATGGTCGATTCAGATTTGGCAAAACCCTTCTCAAAACCACCCGATGAAGGCCTTTAGCATGACCAGGGTCGGAGAAGATTAAGCTCAGTTTCAACGAGGAACTTGTAAGAGAATCCTTCACCCCCTATAGAAACGTCGATAGCCAGTGTCCGAGAAAAACGAACCCCTGGTGAATATACTTGCAGATTTGAGATGGGGTGAGGTACATGGGTTGTTATTCATTCCTCTTGAGATGAGAGACGAATGAAGAGAGGAGGGCGTCGCCTCTTTGTTGGATGAGCTTGTAGAATGGTCCTCCGTTGGTGTCGGTGAGGTGCGGTTCCAAAGGGGGAGGGAAAAGGAGAAAGTTTGGGTTTTTGCTTTAATTTCAAAAGCTCGTGTATTGGTTATCTTGTTACTAAAACATCCTCTTTGATGCTTTATATTGATATCGTGGTGCTTAGGATTTTTTTGAGTAGCATAATTTTTATTCACGGTTAGATTCCTTGCTTACCTAAAAATCTTTATAGGAGGATAGTAGGTTTTTGATCTCCAAATGCGGCTAGATTTTTTAAAATAATCCTGGACCCTCCAACATTTGGCTATCAAGGAAACACGTAGGAAATTAATTCTCAAGTAGATGACCACTATGAATTGAAACCATAACCTTTTGGTTCCCTAAACCCATCTTTACTACTAGGCTAGTTTCTAGATGCGGCTGGATTGTATAATTTCTTTTTACTGAACTTGTTAATGCTCTTTCAATACATAAGGACTAGCATTAGTTTCTTTTTACTGAACTTAAAATCAGCAGCAACTCTTTTAATATAACTAATTTTTGTTAACAATCATGGAGTGGCCTAGTGGTCAAGATGGACTTGGAGAATTAAGAGGTGATGAGTTCAATCCATGGTGGCCACCTACCTAGGAATTACACAAGGTGGCCTGGACAACCACGGATATAAAAAAAAAAAAAAACTACATTTTGTTTGTTGCCTCTTGTAACTTCATTTTGGACTTGTTGATTGTTTATTTTTTGTCTGAGCCTTCGTTTGTGAGTCATGGAGAAAATTTTCCCATAAATGAGGTGCGTAGTCATGATTGATTTTCTTTAATTACGATAATTTAAGAAGAACATTTGGTTTTTATTTTCTGCATTTTTGAACTTGTAATTTATGTAACATTGACACAGACACGGGATACTTGGCCCATTTTGAAGTGTCAGTGCTTTAAATCATATAATTTCCATGAAGTAAATCAAGCCTGTTGCTAGGATCTTTTTTCAATTCTAAATGGTTCTGCCTGATATCTTTCCGTTCCTGGGTGTTATCAATCATATTTGCTTGTGTTATTTTTTATTGGACATGTCTTAAGTCTATGTTTTTTTTTTTGTTTAGGATTTCATGAGTGGAAAATCTATTTTTAGAAACATCATGGGTATTCTTCTGCCCGGTGTCAGTTTTCTCATTACTGAAAGGACCAGTCAGATTTATGGCCAACTTTTGGAGAAGTCTGTGGAACTTTCTCTTGAAATAATGATCCTTGTATTAGAGAAGGATTTACTTTTGGCTGATTACTGGCGTCCTTTATATCAGGTATGTCTCATCTGTGTGAGAGTGTGAGTTATTAGCCTCAGTTTTATTTACTTCTATGAATGATTGGATTTCTGGAAAAGACTACCAATAGTTTCATTGGATACTTCAAATATTGGCCAGCTCCAGAATGTTCCTCCAAGATTTGTAGTTTTTTGTTTGCTATTTTGAAAAAGTAAATGGAATGGCAGAATAGGACGTCCAAAGATAGTACTTAGTTGTATTATTGACTGCTAAGGAGGTTTAAAGTATCATTGTTTTTTCTGTCATCTAGGGTTAAAATTTTTATAGCGTTTTCCTAATATTCCTATTATGTTTTTTTGTTTCAGTGTTTTTGTAATGACAATTAATTTGTTTTTACCTCATTACACTTTTGTGTCTATGCATAGCACATTGGAAAACCTGAACTCATAACTAGATCATTTACATACTTTCAGATGGACAGCTCCTGGTACGCTAAATGTTTAAAGGAAGTAATTAATTGCTCCTTGATTTGATCTAATTCTTGCAGCCTTTGGAAGTTATACTCTCTCAAGATCACAGTCAAATTGTTGCACTGTTGGAATATGTCAGATATGATTTTCATCCAAAGATTCAGCAGTTGTCTATCAAAATTATGAGTATTTTAAGGCACATCCTTCTTCTATGTCTCAATTGTCATCTTGTGGCATGTGATATGAAAAGAAAACTTTTGAAGAATTTGTGAATTTTTTTTTGATGTTTTTTAATATATTGACTTCAAAGTTATAAAGACGTTATTTTTTGTTGTAGTTCCCGTATGGTTGGGCTTGTGCAGCTACTACTAAAATCTAATACTGCAATCTCTTTAGTCGAGGATTATGCATCTTGCCTTGAGTTAAGATCTGAAGAGAGTCATGCAATAGAAAACAACGGAGATGATCCTGGTGTTCTTATAATGCAGGTTTGTCATTGCATATTTATGCTCTCAAGTTTGATTTTATTATTTTTTAATACTTGAAAGTCTCCGGAGTTTGGTATTTTTTGCACCAAATCTCCCTTAAATTCTAACTAGGGGATCAAATCATCATTTATATGCCAATTTTTTGCAGCTTCTTATTGACAACATTAGTCGACCAGCTCCTAATGTTACACACTTGCTACTTAAATTTGACCTTGAGACATCCATTGAGCGGACGGTTTTGCAGCCAAAATATCATTATAGGTGATTTGTTTTTGAATTTATGACAAACATTGTGTTTTGCATTGATAATTACAATGTCGTATATTAGTCGTATGATTCTTCCTTTGTAGTTGCTTGAAGGTTATTCTAGAGATTTTGGAAAAGCTTTCAAATCTAGAAGTCAATGCCTTGCTTTATGAGTTTGGTTTTCAGGTTAGATGTTGTGGATTATTATTCTAATTAGGGAAAAGTAACGATTTCAGCGTACAGTCCCCATTTTTCCATTGTCCTTTCACAATCACACAGTCTTAGACACAGTCACACATCTCCACCCCGTCAATCATCTAAGGTGGTTTTCTTGTGCAGCTTCTTTATGAGCTATGTTTAGATCCCCTAACATCTGGACCAGTCATGGATCTATTGAGCAACAAGAAGTACTATTTCTTTGTTAAGGTATGAACACCTGCATTCTGGATATGGAAAGAGCTTTTGTGTTCTGTTTGTGTCTTGTCATGATAAAATCAGAATTATCACATTTTTAACAAAACAAAAAAAAATCTGTTTGGGCTGAAATGTTGTGTTTGCTTTTTGAAAATAAAATTAAGTTCTATTCCTTTATTGGATATATTTTTCTGCTCTCCTTTTCACCCTTGGTACCTTCTTCATGCTTGTAATGGTAGCACTTGGATACAATTGGAGTTGTTCCCCTTCCCAAGAGAAACAACCACACCCTTCGCATCAGCTCCCTTCATCAGGTTTGTTTTTTCTTGATGAATTGCATTTTTTAAACTTCGTTCTTACTTTTTATGACTTTCTTTGTTCCAGAGAGCATGGTTGCTTAAGCTTCTAGCAATTGAGTTGCATGCTGCTGATTTGAGTAGTCCGATCCATCGAGAGGCATGCCAGAGTATTCTTGCGCATCTGTATGGGCAGGAAATTGATGTTGGATCAGTTCCAGTCTTCTCATTTCAACATCATGTGGTGGATCCTGGAACTAGAACTACGAGTAAGAGCAAGGTACTTTATTTGATATCAATGTTTTAAAAAGCTAAAGGTGGCCTTGAGGCTTTTTCTTGTGAAGATGCAAGGTGTAAGCCTCAATTTTAATTAAAAGCATTATAAAAAATCTAAATATGTGTAAACATGTGTGGTAAAACATAATACTCATTACTTACGTAAAAATACATAAAATATAACACCAACACTAATAGGATAAAGTTTTTTTGGAATAAAAAATAATTTCATTGATCTATGAAACACAAGTGAATTCTCCAAGCACCTATAGTGAATACAAAAAAGAACTCCAAAAGGAGATGCTAGAGGAAAATAAGCCAACAAATGATCAAAACTAAATTGACGATTATGAAACAGTTGCCTTTCTAACAAAAGAATCCCTAAGAGAAAATCTAAAGTGTCATGGTTCAAACCCTTATATTATAAGAATGGAAAATATTAATACTATTCTTCTAGTTATTCTACAAGGAATTGAGATTTTAAGCGTCAATGCGTTATCACCGAGGCGTAAGTCTTTCCTATGTGAGGCGTAAGCCTCTTATGATCCAACAAAGGCATAAGACTTGAGGCTAAAAGTTAGGGCCTCGCCTTGAGGCGAGCCTCAAGGCGTAAGCCTCAATAGCCTTTTAAAACATGGTTTAACATTAACATTCTATCTTTATATGTACTGTAAGTGGATATTAGTCTTCCTTTTGTTTAACTATTTTTTATTCAAATTAATGTCATGTAGGCGCGTGTGCTCGCGCGCACACACAGACACACACACATATATATATATAAATAAAATAAAAATAAATATGTGTGTATATATTTATATATTGAGTTCAACAAACCATATATGCATATATTACTACTCCCGATTATGTCACAAATGAAATCGACCTTTCTCGTGTAACAAGGTTCAATTTTTGAAGCATTTCCAAGTTTGCTCGAGTTACTTTTAAGTATCTTTTCCTCAATTCCTCATGTTCAGGCGTTGGAGCTACTTGAGGTTGTTCAATTCAAAACTCCAGATACTTCAATCAAGCTTCCTCAAATTGTTTCAAATTTGAAGTACGAATTGCTGGTATGTTCTAGTATGCTGATTTTCTTGTCTTTCGTTTGCATTATTGGCATTTGACACTGTTCTTATTCTTGTTTTGTAGACAAAGGATGTACTTGGGAATCCTTCAACTTCTCAAAAGGGTGGGATCTACTATTATTCAGAGCGTGGTGATCGCCTGATTGATCTTACTTCCTTTTGTGATAAACTTTGGCAGGTCGGTAAAGGAAAAAACCAGTTTCTTCTTTGTTCCAAAAATGACACACTTCAATAATATGTTTGTTTGTTTCAGAAATTTAATTCTGATAATCCCCAACTGAATAACGTTGGGAGTGAAGCTGCGCTGGAAGAAGTAAAAGAGATCATTCAACAGTTTCTACGATGGGGATGGAAGTACAACAAAAATCTTGAGGAGCAAGCTTCACAACTACATATGTTAACAAGCTGGACACAAACCATTGAGGTTTATTATTCTTTCCTGTATTTGTGTTAGTCCATGAGTATTTTAAATGGCATGCTCTTTCCCCTAGGTTCAAGGTACAAGTCTAGCTCTCACCTTGCGCCTTGAGTGCCTCAAATAGACGAGGTTCATGTAAAAAAACTTGCTTTAGGTATGCAAAAATAAGTTTAACTAATCCTTAACTCGATCATTTACTAACTCTTAGAGTATTTTTTTTACTATCCATACTCCTATGTTATCTCTTCTTTATGAATGTTCTTACATGTATCACATATCACAATAAAATCCACATTTTATTTGTGCCTTGCGCCTAAGCCCTTGTAGGCTAGTGCGCCTTAATGTGCCTTGAGCTTTCAAAAGACTCGTTCCTTGTTCCCCAAGGGTGGTGCGGTAGTCGAAGGCTTGGATTTTGAAGGTGTGCTCCTTTCAAGATCCTAGATTCGAAACTAAACCCTAAACCCTAAACATCGAAGGAAGGGAGACTCTGATGAAATGGAGACACACTGGAGGTGTCTACAAATTAATGTCACAGCGTGTCTCCTGGTGCCTAGCCTACGGACGAGCGTGGTTACCTGGGTATATTTGAGTGAAACTCCGATTTTCCGGTTTCAAAAAAGAAAAAGACTGGTTTCTTGCTTTTTTTTACGGGTGCCTGAGCAAAATACTCAACGGTCTTGGATAGCTTTTGTGTTTACTATTGGAAAATTCATTTTATTTATCACGAAGCCATCTCATTTAGTTGCGATTTTAACATTTTGTTTTCAATTTCAATTATATCTAACAATAAGCATTTTGTTTTTATAGGTTACCGTATCCAGAAGAATATCATTACTTGAAAATCGATCTGATATTCTATTTCAGTATGTTTATATCCATCCATACCTTGTTCTTTCTTCCTGCTTTTCACATTTTTAACTGTTTATTTTTTTGGACAGGCTTCTTGATGCTTCCTTGAGTGCTTCTGCTTCTCCAGATTGTTCCTTGAAGATGACATATCTTTTGTGTCAGGTTTATTTGTCGTTCCCCATTGCTAATTTTCAACTTTCTACATCTTTCAGTTATTCTGGTTGCTAATGTCTTTGGATCTTGAATTTCACAGGTTGCACTCACCTGCATGGCCAAACTAAGGGATGAAAGTTATTCATGTCCTGGTGGTTTAAATGCTGATAGTGTCTCGTGTCTTGATATTATCATGGTGAAGCAAATATCTAATGGTGCTTGTCACTCTATTTTACTAAAGCTCATCATGGCAATTCTTCGAGTTGAATCATCAGAAGCATTGAGGAGACGGTATGGTTAATAATAATATAGCCTTCTGCTGGTGTTGGCTCTGTGGCTTACTGGTTGAAATTTAATCTTAAGCTCTTTTGTCTATCTACAGCCAATACGCTTTGCTTCTTAGCTACCTTCAGTATTGTCAGAATATGCTGGATCCAGATATTCCAACAACGGTTCTGCAAGTTGTACTTCTAAATGAACAAGATGGAGAGGATTTAGATTTACAAAAGGTTGTTAGAGTTTTAGTGCATAAAGACTGCTCATACTACTACCAGTTTCTCTTAAAGATTAAAGATTAATTGACTGCTTTCAATCGTTTCTTTGGCTTACAGATTGACAAGGACCAGGCAGAACTTGCACATGCAAATTTTTCAATTCTACGTAAAGAGGCTCAATCTATCTTGAATGTGGTGGGTTTCTTGTTCTTTAGATATAAAATCAAGTTCAGGTTGATCTGCATACTATTAATTGCTTTCTGATTTTTGATCAGGAGGCATTTCCTTAGTCATTATCCTAAATTAGAAATACTTGGTACATTGAGAACAGAAAAGGGTCCACAAGCTATTTGGGCGTGTATATATATTTTTTTCTCATATGTTTATAGTACGAAACAGGATCACCAATTACTGTAGATCTAAAAACCTGAGAAGTTCGCAGATGGCTTTAAAGAATTTTGCTCTCGAAAACAAGATTTCTGGTTGAAAAGGATAGAAAAATCAGAATTTAGATAAATTTCTGAGGCTTTTGATATGACAAGAAAATTACTGAGATGTTTGCTTGTAGAACGCAAAAAACTAAGTGCAACAATACTATCGATATTGAGGTGTAAGCTAGCAGTAAACTGTACGTTATTCCATTTTTAACCATATACATTAGACCCTTAAAGTAATATATATGCTGTTGTTAAATTATGTTTAATCACCAATCAGCCTAAAAGCTTAAGTTGAGAAGTTAGGGGTAAATCTAATTATATCAACCAATACTTCTCTTTTTGTGGGCTTGGAAATTTGAGAAATAGCCATAAAGTGGAAATCAATTCATGACCTTTTGCTATGATACTATATTGGATTATGTTAAATCACCGATTAACCCAAAGGCTTAAGTTGATGGATTGTAGTAAATTTAATTATGTTGGTTATCTTCATTATTTTTATAATATTTGTTTCCATATTTGTTGGATGAATATCCTATAATTATTATATTAAGGATATTCTCCTATTGTATTATTTTTACCTTATTTGTATAGTGAGGGTTTCTCTATTTAAGAAACACCAAATGATCATTGAATAATAAGAAAAATTATTCCCCTTCTTTTATTTTACACATGGTATCAGAGCTGGCTGCTTGGGGTTATTACAGAAAAAAAAAAAAAAAAAAACCTTAATTTTCTGATCTTACAGCCGCCAAACACATCCTACACTACAACAACCTAAATCGCCGCTGACCTCCTTCCTCCACCAATAGACACTGCCAGCGACCTCTACCCGACCATCACCGGTGACCGGAACCTAGCAGCGCCGCCGTACGTCGCAAAAACGGGTTGGAAATCGCGTCTGAAGGTCTGTCCATCGTGCATCTCTGTTTGTTCTTTTTGGGGGTTCTTTTGTCGCGGTCTGAGAGGTTTTTTCTACACATCTTTTGTGTGGTTTCTCTGAAGAGCGAATTGAGCTTCATATGTGCAAAGTTCCCAATGTGTAATCGCAATTTTTTTGTGTGTTTATTTCTTGTGTTGGGATTTTGTGTTTCAAACAAAAAGTATTCAAGACAGCAACCACACTGTTGTCGTATCCTTTAAAAAACTCATCTTCGATTGACACTTTGTTCGAGTTTTTTAAGTCTTCGCCGGGTTTGTTGACTGCAAATTTATTGCTAAATTTATTGTTGTTTTTACTTTTCTAGCCATAAAATCTTATTCTTTACTAAAAAGTAATGTCTGAAGACAAAATATCAGTTGTTAGAATTTCCCCTAATAGCCCTACCATCCAAATCACGACCATTCGACTTAATGGTGACAACTTCCTTTGTTGGTCACAAAGTGTTCGAATGTATATTCGTGGACATGGAAAGATTGGGTACCTAACTGGAGACAAGAAAGCACCTTCCAAAGATGATTCATCATTTGCAACATGGGATGCTGAAAATTCCATGGTTATGACATGGCTAGTGAACTCCATGATAGAAGACATCGGTAGCAATTATATGTGCTATTCCACTGCTAAGGAGTTATGGGAAAGCGTTACAGAAATGTATTATGACCTAGAAAATCAAACTCAAGTGTTTGAACTAAATCTCAAACTAAGTGAGATAAATCAGGGAGGTAATTCTGTTACCCAGTATTTTCATTCACTGAAATGAATTTGGCAAGACCTTGATTTGTTTGATAATTATGAGTGGAAGTCTACTGAAGATCAGAAGCACTATAAGAAAATAGTTGAGAATGGTCGAATCTACAAATTCCTTGCTGGCCTTAATGTCGAGTTTGATGACGTCCGAGGCAGAATTATAGGAAAAAATAATCTTCCTAATGTTAGTGAAGTGTTTTCTGAAGTGCGCAAGGAACAAAGCCGTCGAAATGTAACGACGGGTAAGAAATCGAGTGATACTGTGGAAAGCTCTGCACTCGTTGTCGAGGCTAAGGCAAACACAATGTCTGCACAGATAACCAAGCCTCGTGCGTGGTGTGACTTCTGCAATAAACCATGGCATACTCGGGAGAATTGTTGGAAGATTCATGGAAAACCTGCTAATCATAAAAGCACCAAAAAAGGAGATAAGAGTGTTCGTCTTCCAACCTCTATTGCAAACAGTGTTAACTCTAGTCTTTTAAATAAAGAATAAATTGATCAGCTTCTGAAACTGCTGAAAACCACTCCGACTTCTTGTAATCCTAGTGTTTCCTTGGCACAAATAGGTAATTGTCCTCATACGGCTCCATGGATTATAGATTCTGGAGCTTCTGATCATATGGCCAATTCCTCAAAAAATTTCGAGTCATACTCTCCATTAAATTTTAATGAAAAAATTAGAATAGCAGATGGTAGTTTCTCGTCTATTTCGGGCAAAGGAGCTATTAAGTTATCCTCACAACTTACATTACAATCCGTCCTTCATGTCTCCAAATTAGCTTGCAATTTACTTTCAGTTAGCAAAATTTTTAGAGATTCTAACCGTCGTGTTATTTTCTATGACTCCTATTATGTCTTTCAGGAACAGGAATCGTGGAAGACGATTGGACGTGCTAGGATGCTTGATGGTCTTTACTATTTTGAGGATGCTTCAACTAGTCATAAAGAAGTT
>JBBMKA010000020.1:12655687-12674528 GCA_037833695.1 Sechiopsis laciniata | reverse complement strand
AAATTATATACTATTAATTAAGACCAATTCATGAGTTATTATTTCAAACAATCATCAATTAATTTTGTTAAAAAACATCATATATATATTAGAAAATTTTAAAGAAAATTTATAGTCAATATTCATAAAAATGTTTAATAAAAAATATAAGGTTTAGAAAAATTGATACGTAGGTTTATATAAACGGGCACGCAGGTTTAGGTAACCACCGTTTATAATAAACAGTGGGGCAAATATGGGTTGGGTTATTATATAAACGGAGGCCCAAACATACCCATAAAGGTTGGCATGTCTACTTCAATCCTAGCAAATCTGCAAATAATGAACAACATTATTCACAACACCTGTTGAAGTTCGTTTTAATAATTCTTTTATGATGTGGAAGTTCAGGCAAACCTGCAATCACAAAACATACTCATAAATTCAAAAACTACGAAGCTAAAGCTCGAATACCATTTATTGGTAAAAACCTTTCCTAATTACCATAAGAATAAGCAGAAATATAACTAAGAAATTAAAAGAAAAAAGAACAAAAAGAGAACACAAGAATTTGGAGAAAAAAATAAAAAAGGACTTCCATTATGTAAAAAATTCCTACAATCACAAATAATTAGATCCGACCAATTATATAAACACGAGAGAAACAAAATAAATTTAACTTGAGTCAATACACCAAGAGTGTTTTCGATGAATGCTTTAAAAGCAAAGCCACAAGTTCATTTTACAGTGTTTCGAACACATAACTTTCTTGCACTTTTATGATTCTTGTGCTTTTCAATGCGTGACAATATTCTTATAATATTTTCCAAAAACCCAATAACCTTTAAAGGTGTGTTTGTTTTACGTAATTAACTAGTTATTACAAATGAGTTTTTATGATGCCTCTTAAATCAATGACATTCAAACTAACTATTATAATCTCTCATTTTTAATCACTTATCTCTAACCACTAAAAATAATCATTCATTTAGCCACTCATTTTTAAACGTTCAAAATAATCACTCATTTTTAAGCACATCCAAATGAGATATTGTTTTCAACCTCTATGCAGAAATCATCATCCAAACTAGTTATTAACTCCAAATTCTCTACATATAACCACATCAAACAAGTTATTACTAAAACTAAAATTTCTAATCACTCAAAATAACACTTCATTTATAATCACTTAAAATAATTGTTCTATAATTCCACATCCAAACTACCTTCCAAGTTTTTTTTAAAAGACCCTTCTAAATAGTTTACAATTGGACATCCGACATCCCCATAATATCTATGTACTTTACTCTCCCTCTCTCTTTATAGAACTTTGGGGCGATTGGATTTTGGTGTTGAGGAGAGGAAAGGAAGGAGGAGTAGGGATTTCCCAACTCCATGTTCGTTTTTAGTACATCAATCTCTTCTCAACTCCTCCTCCAATATCAAATCAAATCTTTTATATAATCTTATCAAATGTCACATTAAACATTTTTCTAATTTTCAACTATATAATATAATATAAAATAGGGAAAACTACATTTTTAGTTCCTATCTTTTGGTTAGAGTTTCACTTTGATCTCTAAGTTTCAAAATCAAATACTTTTACCCATGACATTTTAATAATACTTCATTTTAGTCATTGAGATAACAGAACACTTTTACCCATAACATTTCAATAATATTTCATTTTAGTCCTTGAGATAACGGAACGAAAGATAACAAATGTTAACTAGGATAATAACTAAATTGATTTTTAAAAATAATAGAATGATGATGTGTTTATTATGATCCTTACTTGGAATTTTATTTCTAAAAAAATAATTAAAATGGAAACTCAAAAGCCACATTTAATAACAAATAAACACATTTGAAATGTCATGATAAAAGTGTTTGATTTTAAAACCTAAAGACCAAAGTGAAATTCCAACCAAAAGATAAAGACTAAAAATGTAGTTTTTCTTATAAAATATCTTTTTTTTCTAATCTATCAAACATTTTTAAATTTTCATCCACACAATATAAAATAAACTATATTAAATTTATAAATTAATACAAAAATGAAATGATTACATAAAAAATAATTAATATAAAATACATATTTTTGCAACGTCAATACTTCATATCTTCAAAATCTAATCGCCCCTTGGAAACAATCCTGTTCGTTCCGAGATCTACCACTACCTTATTAGCTTTCTGGGAATTTCAGATTCTTCTCACAATTTCTTCCCGATCTGCACTCACAGATCTTCAATCTCACATTTCCATGGCAAATGCCTGGAAAAGAGACAAACCCCCCAAATTACTCTCCCCCATTTCCCTGATCCTGCTCTTTTCTTTCTCCATCCTCATCATTTTCTTCTTCCTCTTCGGTAACTCAACCCCTTCTCAGCAATCCAGCCCTAGTTTGAGTTTCTCAATCAAACCCCATTTCCCCTTTCGAACAATCTCCCCCTTCGATTGCTTCAAATGCCCTCAATCGCACCCGGTGATTGCCAACGTCGTGGAAGGAGTTCGTTACCCCTTTCTGTTTTCGATCGCCGATTTGGGAAATCTGCCCGAAAAGCCCCACAAGAACGTCGTCAGATTGCTCAAGGGAAAGCCCTTTCGGAAGCCCGACATTTCTGTGACGATTCAGGAGGTTTTGGAGAAGATGAAAGGCGATTCCAGAGATGGGTTTGTGGTTGATGTGGGTGCCAATGTGGGAATGGCGAGCTTTGCCGCGGCTGCGATGGGGTTTCGTGTTTTGGCGTTTGAGCCGGTTTTTGAAAATTTGCAGAGAATTTGTGATGGGATTTACCTTAATAGAGTTGGGGAATTGGTCAATGTGTTTGAGGCTGCTGCATCGGATAGGCTTGGGAATATCACTGTTCATAAGGTATTTCTGTTTTATTTATGTCAATCTTTGAAGTTTTTTTTTTTTTTTGGTTCTTGTTGCTGAACATATAGATATGGCCTCGTTTGTGATTAGATTTGACTAGATTTTGAAATGTGCTATCTGTTAATAAATATTTTCCTGGCATCAAAATTGTATCCTTTTTTAGAGCTAACTGGGTTGGTTGACGCTAAGGAGGATTGAGAATCAACTTAATTTAGCTTATAGTTAATTGTATCCTTTTCAGTTTAATACTTGCAAATTGAGGATTTCTACCTTGGGATAGTAATGAGTACTTTATCCATAATGAGTAGTTTATCCACTAAGTTATGAGCAAATATAATACATTCGAAATTTGTGTTCTATGGTTTTGGAAAAAAAAATTATGTTCTATATATGTCTACATATTTCTCTCCCAAGTGGCACTATTGGTGAAGGCCTGTGCTCTAAGTAACCCCCTCTTCTTAGAGTTCACATGTATAAGAAAAATTCACTATTAGGTATTCTTAGTGTAATATAACTTGGTCATATTGTGGATGATAAATGCTGGTTAGTCTATCTAATTATGATATCACTGTGAAAATGCTTCCACTTTGGTTAGAGGTGCTGTGTGGGGAGGTCAATATCAATATGTGATAATGTGAGAGCTTCAAGATCTTTGTTCATGTTCAAGTCAGTTATGAACCTGAAATTTAAATGGAAAGTAATGGTAAATAGTGTTGTGTATTTTTTTTTGATATCCGTGAGTGTCCAGATCAGTTTACTCGCACCTTCACTATTCTCATGGAATACACTGCCTGACTCTACAACATTTGCATGTCAAGGATACCTGTAGGAAAATTATTTCCTAGATTGGTGGCCACCATGGATTGTCCCCATCACCTCTTAGTTACTTATAACACTCTTGACTAGACCACTCCATGATAGTTTAGTGTTGTGAGTCCAAAATGTTTGAACTTTATAATTATATCTCTATTTGTTTCAAACATGGGGAAAAGGTAATAATAATATCTCTAATACTTCCCTATTAATAACATTCACATACATTAGTTGTGATTTTATAGATTGGAGGTTGTTTTTGTAGGTTGCCTCCCTTGTTTTGTTGGGCTGTTTTTTTGTTCTTTCATTTGTCTCACAATGAAAACATAATTCATTATCTAAAAATAAAATTAATTAACTGGTTGAATGTCATGGTGCCTCAAAAACCCATTTAGATGTTCTACTCGAATAAAGTCAAATAATGAGTTAGTTTTAAATTTGGTTCCAAATTCTTCTTAACTATTATGGATTGGCCGGCAAATTTAAAACGTAAAAGGAATTTAGAGGTATGGTTTAAACTCCATGGTAATTGTCTACTGATGATACGAAAATTTTACTGAGTTTTTTTTTATGACCAACTATAGTAGGGCATTCTTATATGCAATTAGTCAGGTATATGTAAGCTATTCTTATGCTTGCAAAATAAAAACATATGTATATTTAGATTTCTTTTTGAAACTGAAATGATGCAGAAAACATCATCTAAACTTAGTTTTTGCATGAGGACATACCATGAGTTTTACCAGCAGCATAATGAAACATGATTGGATTCTTTCAGATCAATGTTATGACATTGCTCATAGTGCAATTATCAAATCTTTTTGAACTCTTTTTCTATATTTTCTTTTCTAATGAAAGGGTGGCATTGTCCCCAAGGGGCAACCTTGTTGGTTGAGGCTTGGGGTTTTCAAAGCATGCTCCCTTGAAGGTTTCAGGTTTAAGCCTCACGCTCCTCATATATAGTGGAGCAAAGCTTTGATTTTCCGATATAAAAAAAAGGGTAGCATTGGGCTTCCTGATCTGGTTCCATTTTTTATAAGTTTCTTGTGTAATATGTATGGTGTACAAATGCGCTCATCGACTTTTTCTTGTTACCTACCCAGTTGGTTGGCCGGCTCGACAACAGTGCTGTTTCAGCTACTGGTGCAAAGTTGGCATTCAAATCCAATGAAGAAATAGCAGTTCAAGTGAAGTCAATTCCACTAGATGAAGTGATTCCAGATTCGGAACAGGTGCTTTTAATAAAAATCGACGTTCAGGGATGGGAATATCATGTGCTAAAAGGAGCAAAGAAAATTTTGTCTAGAAAGGGGACTGAAGCCCCATATCTCATCTATGAGGAAGATGAAAGGCTGCTAAGAGCCAGTAATAGCAGTTCAAGGGAGATCAGAGAATTCCTTCATTCTGTAGGTTACCATCATTGCACTCAGCATGGTACAGATGCACACTGCACAAAGACTGCTTGAAATTTCTTTGCAAAACATGCTCAGAAAACAAAGAATTTGCACTTGGATTCAGTTCTCGCAAAGAAAACTCGAGTCGACTTGAGCCTTCTCGTCTGATTATCAAATGCAGTATATGGATTGCCTTGAAAAAAAGCCATTCATCATCTCAACTGCGAGATGAAGGATGTCGCAAGCATTTCATAGTAAATGAATGAAGTTATTGTAATCAGAGAAGCCACTGCTGGAATTTTGAAGTGTTGGTCGAGTTCGATGAATCGAACTCTTATCGATTTTTCTTTTGCCATTCATGTGGGTTGTTTTTGTTTTTTGGTTCCTGACATTTTGTTTTAGCATACTTCATCTTGTTGCTAGTTGATTTTGTAGATGGTGACGTTTAGTCACCCCCTAGATTAAAAACTTATTTCAACATGTGGTAAACAAGAAACCATGTGAAATGGTAATCTGTGACTGTATTTTGCTGAGCAGGACAATTCCCTTTCTGTGGTTCAGAATTCATGATTGTGTTAAAATCCTTATTCATTCTAGAACTAAGTGTGACTGGCTTAAGTTTCCGATGAGATATAGCTGGTGTTCCTAATATATCAACTTTGTGTCTGATTAATTTCTTGCAACTGCCAGTGCTATAAGCAGTTTGATTCAAGAAAGTTATTGTCGACCAATACTGATTTAAGAAGGAAACAGAACGATGCGAAAAAAAAAAAAAAAAAAAAACTATTATAGATTGGTTTTTTGGTTAATTACTATGTTTCGTTTGATAATAATTTAATTTTTTGTTTTTGAAATTTAAACTTATTTTTACTTAAATTTTTTTACAATGTATCTATATTTTCTTAAGAAAGTACGTAAGTATTAAACTTAATTTAAAAAACATAAACAAATTTTTTGGAAGTTACTTTTTTTGTTTTTAAATTTTGGTTTAGTTTCTAAAAATATATGTAAGGTATATCCAAATAAGAAAAAACATATGATAAAGTAGGTGTTATAAGCTTAAATTTCAAAAAAAAAAAATTAAAAACAAAATTGTTATCAAATGGTGTCTAAATAATTTCTTATGAGGTTCCTTGATATCCAAGGGTTAAAAGTATATCGTCCCCAAGCAGCGGCCCAATGGCCGAGGGTAAGGACTTTAAGACACGCTCCTTAAGAGATCCTTAGTTCAAGACCGCTAGAAAGCACTTAAACTAAAATAGCCTTCGAAGTGTCCCGATGCCACAGTCTAGGGACAGGCACTAGTGCCCTAGTATAGGGGAGCGAAGCTCAAAAAAAGGTTAAATAGTATATCTTTTCAAAATAGTTGAGGTGGGAATCTTGTCTGTACATTCATGAATATTAAAAAAAAAAAAAGAACAAACGAAAACTCTGAAACTGAGCCAACACAAGCATTCTTTAAACTGACTAGAACAAGTTCCTAGAATTAGGTTTTGCTTGTATTTCAACATGATTTCAATGAACAGAATTTTACAGCTCTAATATGAAGCTGTGAGGCAAAACGATTTTCAGGGTAGTATTAAACTTGTTACACTATCAAACAAAGATTTATAATTAATTGAAAATTTTGTGAGGTTGTAAGTTAACCACGATTTTTTTACTAAACAAAAGAAAAACAAGCTTATGATTGGTTATCTTAAAAAAAAAAAAAAAAAAACTTAACATGATGAATAAATTTTCTTTTCCAGCAATTATTTTTAAAAACAATACACCAATGATAAAGGAATTATACAAAAATAGTTCAAAAAAATTAGAGATCCTAAATATACACTTAGTTCTTTCAAAGGAAATTGAGTGTACAGAGAATTTAGGGCAGAAAGAAAGTGAGAATGATCCACAAAGAAAGACTTATTCTCATTTATTGGAAGAATGGACCAAGGACCTCTTATATAGGGAAAGAGGCCTAATTAGTACAACAATAAATCAGTTTATTAGTTTTATATTTACAACTAATCACAAACAGTGCAAGCTCACTTAACAACCACTCAAACTACCTACCACTTGAGTTGAGGAGACAGGTCATCAATGAGCTGCCTTAATATCCCCCCTCAAACCCACGTCGGCTGCATCGAATACTCTTAACTTAGTCCGAAGAGGAAGAAAGGTTGCACAGAGGTTTGGTGAAGACATCCGCCAACTAAGATGAAGCTGGAAGATGTAATACCTGAATTTGCCTATGTCGAACAAGGTCTTGAATGAAATATAGATCTATTTCCACATGTTTTGTTCTTGAATGTTGAATAGGATTAGCACTCATGTGCACAACGTTTAAGCTATCACACCACATCACCGGGGGCTATTTTATTTGTATCCCAAGCTCACGAAACAAAGACTTTAACCAAACCAATTCAGTCGCAGCATTAGCCAATGACTTGAATTCAGCTTCCGTGCTCGATCTAGACATAATATGCTGCTTCTTTAAGCTTCATGTAATCAAATTTCCACCAAGAAAGAGACATAAACTAGATGTAAACCGTCTGTCATCTGGATCAACCCTCAATCCACATTAGAGTATGCATATATTCAAGGAGATAGATTTCAAAAGTAAGAGTCCATGACGAATAGTTCCTTTCAAGTAGCGAAGAATACGTTTAACCGCCATCTAATGAGAGAGCTTAGGAGTGTGCATGAATTGATGACATACTTTGTTGACGACATATGAGATCTCTAGACGCGTAATAGTAGTGTACTGCAGCGCCCAACAACACTTCTGAACAAATGTGGTTGATAAAAACAGACGCTTCCTTGACTAGAAAAAATGGAGGAGTTTACCTTAGGAGTTGCCATGCCATTTGCATCAAATATGTTGTGCTTCTTCAGCAAGTCTGAGATATGTTTTTCTTGAGATAGAAGTAAACCACCCTTCTATGGATAGGACACTTCTATTCAGAGGAAGTAGTTAAGGGGACTAAGGTCTTTTAGCTAGAATATGGAATTGAGTTGTGCAATTAACTGCTGAATATTGATAGCGCTAAATAATAACACTATTTTATGTTTCCTAAACTCTGCATTCTATTCATTAGTAAGCCAACAAACAACATCAAATGGATAGTTAATGACTACGTTCGCATTTATCGCGTATCTAGCACGTGCATACTAGGAGTTTGAGAATAATGCAGTTTCTAGAAGTAAAATGCGCTCACAAGCGCGGAAACTGTGTTTATTGCTTAGAACTCGCAGACGTGTTTAAATTTACAGAAAAGCATTGTGGATGCGAAAGAAGACTGAAGTGAACGAGTCAAAAGAACAGAAAAGGAAAGGCTGGACGACAATCGAATTACGGAATCAATAGAACTGAGAAATAAAGAATCATCAAATGAATATTCCAGACAAAAGATCTACGCAAGGATTGTACGTGGTCAGCAAGAAACTTCAGGCTTTATAAATTGTGGAAAAATCGAAGAAGAAAGTGTGCTGGTTCGGGGAGGATACTACCATTGATGGGCGTTCTAGACGCCAAGGTCTCTTGAGAGATCTTGGGGGATTTTGTTCATTTATAGTTCTGGAAGAACTCAGTACCACGCGGTGTCTGTTAGAAGAAGACTTCGTTGGCAAAAATGTTGGCAATTCTATCAACTCCATAGATAGTTAGTTTATCATGTAATAAATTGTAGGTTACATTTCATATTTCATACTTTGTTTTATTGCTTTTTATAGGAGTAGCTTGAACGCTTTCTTAAGGTTAATTCTATGAATTCTTGTTTCAGATTTGATCTCCTGTAAACAACTTACGATTAGCTTTAACATTAAGAAGCAACCTTAGGAGAACCATGTAGCATTATCATCTAATTTAAATGTCAAGTAAAGGAGGAAAAATATTAAGAACAGTGGTTGAAATTATTTATCACGGGTCGATTGACTATCCACTCGTGAGTGCTTAGCATTTGTCTTGGAAAAGGGAATGTTAAAGGCTTAACCTCACCGTAATCACTAGGCAATACTTAATCTTAAGAATTTTAGAGGGGAGTTAAGGATAACTATCTCACTAGCTGCATATGCAATACTTGTGCTTAAAAGTAAATCTACGGGCAATGTACCGGCAGGTTGCAGTCAAGTATTCCGGAAGGGGACTTGAAGTTGAAGTTTAGTATATGCTAATTTTCTCATGACAACTTAACTTTCTTTAAATTAAATTGTAATGCGAACGTCTCTTTATTAGTTAATTAGTAGAATTAGACATTTCAAGTTAACTTAGGGTATCAAGTAAAATATGAATGCGGGTGAAAGATTTTATAATGTTGTTTATTCATTAAGCATGCGTTGGCTAGCTATCCATGCATGCTAGCCTCCAGCTTACTCGAAAGAGGAATCTGGCGAAAGACACAGCAGGTTACGTTTAGTCTGATGCAAAGTCTTTTGCATCATTAATGTGGATTAAGGTTAATCCCACTAGCGCGTACGAAACCCTGAGCCTATTTGTGTCGAATCGCAGCAGAAGTTGAATTATGCACCATCAAATGCAGAAGTATTTATTTGTTAGGGAAGTAGGATTTCGGTTTCACCAAGCAACGCATGCATGTTTGTTCTTTAACCTAGTTGATTTAAAGCATTAACATTAGCATAGATTTAATTATTATTCCAGAACGAACCAACAACCTTTTGAATCCATTCTTATTCTTTACATTTGACCTTTGACTTATATCGATGTGCTACAAATTCTCTGTGGGATCGATAAAATTATATACTTATTATTTACTGTAGTCCAACAACGTATACTTGTACGTAAGCGATTCTGAGGCATACTTAGCAATAAATTTAACTCTGAATTAATTAGTGTACGAATATATTAGCACCTGGATCGCCAGTCAAATATCTTGTGTAGATGATCTTGTGATGATAATATCATCTAGATATATTAGGATATAGCAAGATGATGAGACGGATTGTCTATAAAACAAAGAAACATATGCTTTGGAGTTCTTAAAGCCATGTTGTAGAAGAAAATATCTCAACCTATCAAACCACGCTCGTAGAGCCTACTTAAGGCCATATAGGGCTTTCTTGAGGCGACAAACCATCATGTAGGTAGGATTAGAGACCTGGAGACCTGTTGGTTGCTCTATGAAGATTTCTTCAGATAATACACCATGCAAGAATGCATTGTTGATATCCAATTGAAGAATGGACCAATTATTTTTCAAAGCTATTGTAAGTAGAGTTCTTATTGTAATGGGCTTGATAACCGGACTGTATGTCCATGAGTATTCAATATCAGGTAGTTGATGAAACCCCTTAGCTACTAAACGGGCTTTATATCTAGAAATCGTGCCATCTGAATTCCTTTTGATTTTATACGCCCACTTGCAGCCTATTACTTTCTTATTGGATGGGCATGGAACCAAATCCCATGTGTCATTTCTTTTCAAAGCATCAAGTTCATCTTGTATAGCTTTATGCCAATGTGCATGGGATAGAGCTTCTTTAATGGATCTTGGTTTAGTATGTACAAGCTCAGAAATAAAAGCTTTTGGTTTCCGAATACTGTTATTTTCTCTAGTCACCATATTGTGATTATTTGAGATAGTACCAACACTTAATAATGGAGCAACAGGTTGGATATTTGGAGGTATATCAGAGGAATTAGTGACTGGCAGAGTTTGAGATTCTATTTAAATAGAAGGAGCAAACATATCAACGGGTGAGGTATTTGGTGACTGAGACATATTGATGGCTAATATTGCATTCCAGGTGCTAACATAATCTTACAGTAATTAACTCAGATAAAACTTAAAGCTAAGTATGACTTGGAATTGCTTAGGCGCAAGTATACGCGGTCGCAACTACAACAAGTAATAAGTATGCATTTTTATCGATTCCACAAAGATTGATGTCTAGAAGTAATACCGTTAAAACGAGAGTTATGCAGAAAAGTAAATAAATAGGTTGTAAAAGTGTGTTTGATTTTGGTTTTGAATGCGGAAATAAAAATATGCAAATGCTTGACAGAAATAAATATAAATGCAATGAGTAAAGATAAATAAATAGTTATAGAAGATGTTAAGAACGTGAGACTAGTTATTGAATTTCTCGCTTCCCTCAACTAAGAAGTGCTTCCGCACTTAGTGATTTGTGAAATGAAAGCTTCCATTGTGAACTCCATAGTAAAACGGGGCAATGCTAGCAATAGTGAGGTTATTCCTAACTCCCCAAATGATGCAAAGACTTGCATTCAACCTACAGTAGCATACTGGATCTCCATGTGGTTCCACTTTCCGACTCACCACAAGTCATATACGTGGTTAGCAAAGCAAGGCATATACATATAAATAAACAAAAGTAGTAGTGTAAAACTCTTTAACCAACTCTCCTAAGCATGATTCTATTTGTGAGAATTCATTCAACACTCTTATAACTCAGAATAACAATGAACACATAGTAAGAAGTTTAAATCAGCAGATTTTATTACGACTACTAAATGTTTATCATTATAGCTACTCCTAAGAAAAACAGTAAAATGGAATTGGCACGGTTGTGAAGTGTGCAGTCCCCTTGTCATCGGCTTCTGCAGTCACCACTAGTTGTTTCTTGCATGAATCGGACTCTAACCTTGTGACTTAGCTCTTCTTCACTTAGATTGGCTTCCATCCGACCAGCTCCCCAAACTTCGATTTTCTTCTTGAAATTTATAGAGTTGATTTACTTGGTCGGCAAGCTTAGGTGGGCTGGAAAATCTTAATTAATGCAAGATTTCTTGATTTTCGCTGGAATTTATTTGATTGACACCACTTTAATTGCTTGATTGATTCTCTGTTTATTTCCATGTTGATGTGATTCTTGAGCGCGGCCGCCTTGTGAACCCATGATTCTTCTATGTGCGTCACAACATTAGTGTTTAGTATTTTCTGCATTTAATAGCTTTTTAGTGCGAAATTGTATAATATTTGTATCTAATTCACATTTTGCGCTGATGATGCTATTTTATGTCCACATACTGATTTCTACACTTTTACTCTCAAAATGCTCCTAATAGCTAAAAAAACTTCCTGATCCCTTAATAAAATGCTTAATAACTCATCTTAAATAATGACCTATTTGAGAGCTATCACATATCAGGAGGTGAAGGCTTGCATGAATCAGATAAGGGAGCTAGCATGGGAAAGGGGTTGTAAGGGACTAGTTGAAAAAAAGTTACTATCTGTACCAACATGATTTTTTTGAAGAGACAAGAGGTAGAGATAGAAAATTGGAAGTAGTGTTCGAATTGGGGATATCCGTTGAAAATTTGGGAAAAGCAGACTCATCGAAAATAACATGTCAAGAGATATATAACTTTCCAGACAAATCTAGGCATTTATAACCTTTATGTGAGTTGTTGTAGCATAGAAAATTACAAGGAGAAGATCTTTGACTCATTTTGTGTTGATTATAAGGTCTGAGAGCAAAGACAACCAAAAATACGAAAAGTATCATAAGCTGATTTAGTATGAAATAGTACCTCCAAGGGACATTTGCCTTACAGGAATGTAGTAGGTAATCTGTTGATTAAAAACACCGCTATAGCAAAGGCATCATCTCAAAATTGAAAGGAAAGAGAGGTGTGGGATAACAAGGTAATACCTATATCTACAATATGCCTATGTTTACATTCTACTACCCTATTTTGTTTGGATGTATACGAATAAGTAAACGATGAAGAATGCCATGTTTTTCTAGGAAGGGAGTAAAGGCTCTAAATTCACCTCCTTCATCAGTTTGAAGAGCTTTTTATTTTGTGTCAAATTGATTTTCAACAAGAGTTTTGAATTTTAAGAAGGAAGAGAAAGCTTTAGGTTTAGCAAGAAGAAAGTAGATCCAAGTATGTCTGGAAAACATATCTATAAAACTAATGTAATACTTAAAACCATTTCTAAAAGTGTGATGAGAAGGCCACCAAAGATCAGCTTCTACAAGTTCAAAAGGTGAAGAGTAAACTGTAGAAAAAGCAGACAAGGAAAATTTACAAATTTTACCAACACATGAAGCATAAGTAGTAGACATTGTATTAGATTTTGGTAAAACTTATATTACAACTAGAAAGAATTATGTTTACAATCTAGGCATTGGGATGGCCTAGCCTATTATGCCATAATCCATATTCAGGGGATGCTATAGCATAAAATGTCGATGCTAGCAAGACAATAGACTTAGGATTATTATTATTACAAGAAAGCTGTGCAACAATGTTGGGATGAGCCTTTGCAAGTGAGAATCTGTACAATCCATCATGGAGATGACCTTGGAGCAAAATGTTTCCAGTTTCCTGAGCCTTTACCAAACAAAGATAAGCATGAAATTTAAAGAAACAGTTATTATCTTTCGTAAATTGATTGACACTCAATAGGTTAAAGACTGGAGGGTGTAAAGAGGATGCAAAAGAAATATTAGAAGAATAAAGAAAGAATGACCAGTATGAATTATATCCAAACCTGCTCCATTACCTATGTGCACTTGTTCTTGTCCATGATAACAACTGCTAGAGGCAAAATTCTGCACATCATTAGTAATGTGATTTGAGGCACTGAAATTTGGATACCAGTTTTTCATGTCTTGGCATTGAGAAGTAAATGCCATATAGGCTTGAACATTGTTACTTCTCGGTTGGTTGTAATTCGTGCCATAATTTCGTTGTCCTCCTTTTGAAAATTTTGGTATAGGCTGTCTAACATAGTTTCTTTAGAAGTTCGGGTCAAACATTGTATAACACTTTATGGCTGTATGTTCGGATTTACCACAGACTTGACATGAAAATTTATTAGTATTGTTCCATCTACCTTCTCTACCTTGAGAGCCACCACGACCCCTTCTTCTTGATCCATTATTCTGCCACTGCAAATCATTTTGATTTTGTTGGTAATTTTGTGAAGAATTTGTATTCTTGGAGTAAGAACCTTCTGATAAAACCACTTCTTTCTTATTATTCGGGCTAGAGACCATATTAGCAGTAGGAATTTCTTTCTAAACGCGATTCATGAGACATTAGTAAAGAACACATTTCTTACATGGACTTGATCTTAGATTTTGCAACTATAACAGAGACTATTGCATCAAAATCAAGTCCTAAGGCAGCTAGAATATACATCACATGTTCTTGTAAAAAAACTAAAACACCAGCTTAATTTAGGGCAGAAATAATGTTTATTACCTTGGCTCATATTCTTGAATAGTTTGATCCTCTTTCTTGATATTTTGAAGTTCCTCTTTCCAATTGCATGATCTTTGTAGTGTTCGAAGATGAGTACATTTCATAAAGAGTGTTCCAAATCTCGTGTGTTGTGACACAACCAACTATTTGAGAGATTATCGTCTCGCTTATCGAACTGATCAACCAAGAACATAAGAGACGATCTTGATGCATCCATAACATGTATTTAGGATTATCCACCAAGACTTCCATCGAGCTTCCATCGGAATTTGCTTCATCGATTTTGCTAGATTGTCAAATCTTCTTCTCCGGCTGCTCATCACTCAAGATATGATGCTCCAAATAATGTCCATATATCGTGTTTAGGATTTGCAATTTCCAGGACAAGAAATTGTTGTCAGTCAATTTGAAGATCGTAATGTGATGGTCGGGATTAATGCTAGCGAATTCTAACCTGAAAGGTTTTCGATGTTTGCTTGAGTAGAACCAGTCGATGCCATTGCTGTTAAGCGATGAGCTCTGATACCATCAAAGTAAACTGAGTGTATAGAGAATTTAGGGCAGAGAGGAAAGTGAGAATGATCCACAAAGAAAGACTTATTCTCATTGATTTGAAGAATGGACCAAACACCTCTTATATAGGGAAAGAGACCTAATTAGTACAACAATAAATCAATTTATTCGTTTTATATTTACAACTAATCACAAACAGTGTAAGCTCACTTAATAACCACTAAAACTACCTACCACTTGAGCTGAGGAGACAGGTCATGAATGAGCTGCCTTAATATTCTTAAAGACCTCCTCACTTGACAAATATTGGCAGACAAATACATTCATTCAACTTTATTAGAGTGATTTTGTAACGTCATAAGTCTTGGATCTAAGATATAGATTCGATGTGTGCATCCCTTACAATTTAAATATACTATTTAAATTGATCATATTTAACAATACTTTGAGTGTGAAAATATTGAAAATATTTCTTTTTTTCACTAATAAGGGAGGATTGTAGCGGACTCTAGCATTCATTACAATTTAGTACAATTTATCTTTTTTAATTTGGTCATATTTAACAATATTTTGTAACGCATGTGATAAACTTTCTAAATATTATGAACCACAAACAACAATAATTTTTAAAAAGTAGTTAGCTAGTGAGATTTAAGTCACCTAATAAATCTTTTGATTTAATTATGACTATTTTTCCAAAGATGCTTATGTTTCCTTACTAGTCTATTATTTGAAAGCTAATTATAGCTAGTAACTGTATATTAAAATCTTACCACCAACTAAAATTGTAGGCTAATAAAAAAAAGATTTAAAAAGCTTTTGATTTTAATGGTGCAAATGAGATGAATTAATCTTACCCTATTTTTTAGTACAATGGGATTCATAACAAGTCTCAAAATTATTAATATATTATTAGTTGTGCTAATAAATCAAAATAATAATTAAGCATCAATTAGAGCCTAACTTTATTGATATCTTATATAACTTATAATTAATTAAATTAAAAAAAAATAAATAAACAGTTGAGCTATCTCTTATATAACTTATAATTAATTAAATTAAAAAAAATAAATAAACAGTTGAGCTATGCTCTTATTATTTGAATCATGACAAAACAAATATTTATAATGTGCTAAGTACATGGATGCTTTAATCATCATTATTAATATATCATTGAAACTATATAGTATATAGATAAATGCACATATAATTAAAAATAAAAGTTGTGATATAATTATCAATAACTATATGATATATTTCAAAGTTAAATTAGTGAGGGTAATTAAAACTTGCTTCCCCTTGAATAATATCAGATGGGTTGCTGTAATTTCTGCTCAGCAACTCTTCAATCATTTGTAACGCAATTCTTTCTTCGTCATCCTTTTGCATATTTCTCATGTGGGGCCCACCAGCCGCCATTATCTGAGCTTCACCTTTCGAGCTCAAACCGTTGTTGTTATTGTTGTTATTGTTGTTATTGTTGCTGTTGTTACTCCGCAATGGTGCACTCTCGTCACTGCCACCAGCAGTGACGGCAGCGACAGTGGCGGAGTTGCTGTTTTTACCGAGATGAAGGGTCATGACCCAGCTGGAGTCGGAGCGTGGGCCGGCGCGTTTCTGCCAAACGCCGATATGGGAGTTTTCGGTGTCGAGTCGGAGACACGTCATCGAGGGCGAGGGGGCTTTGCTGCATTTTCGGAGCTTGGCGTGGAGGATCTCTGATAAGCCCTTTGAAGAAGATGAAGATGGAGAATTGGGTTTTTGTGATTCCGGCGCGGCCGTTTGGCTGATCGGAAAGTTGGTTTTGGCGTTCCGACCGCTCATTAACACGGCGGCCTGATCGTAGGCTCTTGCTGCTTCCTCGGCCGTCTCAAACGTCCCCAACCAAACTCTTCTCTTCCTGCATTAACAATAAATAAATAAAATTTTGATTAACTACCAATTAAACTATAATTGTAGTGCAAATTAAACTTTCATTTAAATTATTTTTTTATACCAATATATTCGATAGTGTATGTATCTATCTCAAAATCAATTAATGGTAAGATTAATAACTCATATATCTTAAAAATTGTTAGGAACCAAAAAGGTTAGTGGCTTAGTGGTTTTCATTGTTTACTAGTGATCCAATTCAACACTACAGTCACGGATTTAATCCTAAAAATCGGTATTTGACTCTTATATTATTTGAGAGTAATAATCCTTTGTGATGAAACCAAAAGCAAAGTCATAACAATAAATTTAAAGTGATTTTAAATAGGGTTGTCATTCTTATCAATCTAATCCAATAATTACTAGTAAAGGGCTACCGTGATAATTTTTCGTAACACCACAACTCTTGTATGATAAAGACAATGATTGAAATAAAAGGTTTTTTTTTTCGATGAATGCATTATGACACAAAAAAATCATTGGAAGAAAGAAAATTTAAATTCTAATAGGCGTGTATATGAGTTGAGTTAAAAAAATTGTGTGGTCCAACCTAAAATTTTGAGTTAGTGAATCTACCAATTCATCCAACTCTATATATTTGAGACAGTCACCTAATCCAAATCTACCTCATATATTTTTGCTGTATTGAGTCATACAATTGTTGTTAATATGATATCTTTTATTATTTCAACAATTAGAGTTGAAAAGATTTAAAACTCATAATATTTTGGTTATGACATATATTGATGCTGCTAAAGTAATGCATCATATCCAATAAAATATGAAATTTTGAATTATGGATTAAAAAAAAAACCCATAAATTTATGAAGTCAAATTAGTAATTAAAAAGTTACCATTAAAATTTAATTAAATTTAAATAAAGTAAATATTTTGTTAATAGTCTTAAATTTTTTCAGATTTATAAATATTTTCTAAAAGTTGAATATCTATCGTAATTTTTCTAAATTTAGATTTTTAAAAAAGAAAAAAAGAAAAAAAGAAAAAAAAATTATAGCTTCGCGAGAGGAGGTCCCTCCCACTAGATCTAGATCCTCATAACTCCTATGTTGTTGAAGTTTGGAGGAGTCCTCCCACTCCTAAAAGAAATTATATTTTTCTTTTTTCTGTATTGATAATTGAGATAAAATATTCAAATTTATAATCTATAAATTATAAATACATATAATAGGCCGGTTGAATTAAATGCGCAAAATATTAATCGCATCATAAAGTATTGCACTGATATATATATATATATATATATATTGATGTTCTTTTTAGTTCTATTTTTTTATTCAAGAAGTAAAATATAACTACCAACAAAACAATAGCTTATAAGTATGTTCCCAAGACCAAGAGATTGTTAGAATTCCTCTCCTATACTTGTAGTTGAACTAAAAAAAAAAATAATAATAAAATAATAGCTATATAATATTTTCTATGACCCTGATACTTAATTTATCAATTTAAACTTAATTTGTCCTAGATAATAATTTAATATTAGTTAAGTATATCGTTTTAGTACATGCAATTGAGATTTGTCCTACTATTATAAAAAAAAGTTTAATAAGAGTAGTTTCTGACTATTTGTTCTAAATTTTATATATAAAGAAAAGTTTTAATTTTTATTTATCCAAAATTTCATTAAAAGTATAAAAATTAAAATTAAATATTTAAAAGTAAGTAAGTAAAAAAAAAAAAAAAACTACAAAATATAGATACAGTTTAAAATGATAATTTAACTATGAATACTTCATCACTTAAAAGAGTTTAGGTAATTAAATAATGATAATTGTTGAACCTCATATTTTTAACTTTAAATATTTTTATCAATTTAAAAAGACAAGGCAACATGCTATATCCCAGTTCATCCTACATTAAAAATGTGGAAGACATGAGTACTTCCTTTCCTCGTAAATTTATTTTGAGATAAAACTTAGTATGTTATCAAAACTTCTAAAATAAAAATGAATATTCTATTCAATAAAAAAAATTGAGAGCCAATTTAAAAATAGTAAACTTAAAGAGGCACACGAAAATTAAAAAATTGGAGCTTCACTCTTTTGTACCCATTGTCTGAAAGCATGAACTTAGAAGACAACTAGTGATTTTACAACTAAATTCAGCTCAAATTAAAAATCTCGAAAAAAG
>JBBMKA010000020.1:12629628-12642631 GCA_037833695.1 Sechiopsis laciniata | reverse complement strand
AATATTATAAAAAAAATAAAAAGAAAAGAAGAGAGAGAAACAAGGAGAGAGAAGAGAAAAAGAAAAAGAAAAAGAAAAAGAAAGGGGTCTGCTTAGAATTTGCAATTTTTTGGTGAGATACATTGCACATTCACAATCCCACCTCAAATTCATACTCAAAATATGAATTTTTTGAATTTTTTTCTCATCCACTGTCACTGAGCATGACATATTCCACCCCTTTTCTTATTTTATGCCTTAATCAATTCCATGATTGCAAAATATATATACTCTTTTCATTCCCATTTCTCCTCACAATCTCAAAATTTCCCTTGTTCTTCACCCTTTTTTCCCCCTTTTCCTATTTGGGGTTTTTTTCTGCAAATGCTCTTCTTGATTTGCTGCTTCTTCTCTGTGTTCTTTGTGATTTTTGATTTCGATTTCTGCTTTTGGACTCTGTTTTCGTTTCGAATCTTGTGGATTGTTGCTCTGATTCTGTCACTATGCCTGCCCTCGTCAATTTCGGTGGTGAGTTCTTTGATCTTTTTGGTTTTTAATCAGTTTGGCGTTGTGGGTTTGGTGTTTTTTCTGTTTTTGTATCTGTTTATGAGGTTTTGTGATCTGGGTTTGTCTTAGGATTCAAGAAATAGGGGTTTGTAGAAATTTTATGGTGGTTTGTTCATTGTTGCTCTTTCTTGATAGTAATTTGAAGGTACCTAGCTTTAGTTTTGATCATGTTTAGGTTTGTGTGTGGATCTGTTATAGAATTGGTTTGTTTGAGAGTGTTCCAAGGATGAACTTAGTTCTATTATGAATATGAAATTAGCCTAGTGGTTAAGACTGTACTCAGGCGGGAACTAAAAGATTATAGATTCAATTCAGGATGAGGTGGCTACGTATTTAAGAATTTTTTTCTTAATGGTTTCATTGACATCCGATTGTTGTAGGGTTGGGCGGGTTGTCCCATGAGAATAGTAGAGAAGCATGTGTAAGCTAGAAAAATATATTATGAATTTCATAGTTAGGACTTCTTGGAGGGAAGAGGTTTGGATTAGGGAGTTTTGGTTTGGCTGATTTTTATTTATGTTATTTGGTTTTCAGGTGATGATGAATATTACTCTGGGGGTTCATTTTACCCAAGTCCCATGGATTTGGATGGCTTGCTGCCATCTAGTTCTAATATTGATCTGTATTTTCGACCTATCAAGAAAGCACGGATCGGTGCTCATGTTATGTTTGGCGGAAGAGAACTTGAGCAGGAGTGTAAACCATCCATTGAATCTCTTCCTGATGAGTGCCTCTTTGAGATCTTCAGACATTTGCACAATTCTAAAGAGAGGAGCTCGTGCGCCGGTGTCTCGAAACGGTGGCTTATGCTTTTGAGTACTATTTGTAAGGCTGAGTTGGCTGAGCAGAAAAAGCCTGAAGATCAAGATGAAAGTGATGGTTTTCTTACGAGATCTTTGGAAGGAAAGAAAGCTACTGATGTAAGACTTGCGGCTATTTCTGTAGGAACTAGTGGACGTGGGGGTTTGGGTAAGCTTTCGATTCGAGGAAGTAACTCTACTCGTGGAGTTACGAACCTCGGTATTTCTGCTATTGCCCATGGCTGCCCTTCTCTTCGAGTGCTTTCTCTATGGAATGTACCATCAGTTGGGGATGAAGGCCTGTTTGAAATTGCTAGAGAATGCCATTTGCTAGAGAAACTTGATCTCTGCCACTGCCCTTCGATCTCGGACAAAGGTTTGATTGCAATTGCTGAGCGATGTACGAATTTGACCTCGTTAAACATTGAATCATGTCCAAACATTGGAAATGAAGGTTTGCAAGCAATTGGAAAATTCTGTTCTAAACTACAGACCATCTCTATCAGAGATTGCCCCCGTGTTGGAGATCAAGGTGTTTCAAGTCTATTTGCATCATCATCTTGTGCGATAACGAAGGCAAAGATCCAAGCGTTGAACATAACAGATTTCTCTCTCGCCGTGATTGGACATTATGGTCAAGCCATAACGCACCTAACTCTCAGTGGTCTTCAGAATGTTAGCGAGAAGGGGTTTTGGGTCATGGGCAGTGCCCAAGGCTTGAAGAAATTGACATCGGTGACAGTTGCTTCTTGTCGAGGGATGACCGATGTGAGTCTCGAAGCGATGGGAAAGGGAATTGCAAACCTGAAGCATATGTGTATTCAGAAGTGTTGTTTTGTATCAGACAATGGATTGACAGCATTCGCTAGAGCTGCAGAGTCACTCGAGACCTTGCAACTAGAGGAGTGCAACAGAATCACCTTATTAGGCATTGGCGGTGCCCTTTCGAACCATATTCGAAATTTGAAGTCTCTTACTTTGGTGAAGTGTATGGCAATCAAGGATATAGCTCATGAAGTAACATTGCCCTCTGTTTGCTCCTCACTTAGATCCTTATCTATTCAAAATTGCCCTGGCTTTGGCAGTGCTAGTCTTTCAATGGTTGGAAAGCTCTGTCCTCAACTTCAGCATGTCGAGTTCATTGGCCTTTACGGTATTACTGATGCCTCAATGCTTCCACTTCTCGCGTCCTGCGAAGGGCTTGTGAAGGTGAATCTTAGTGGCTGCATAAATTTGACAGATGAAACAATCTCGACCTTGGTTAGGCTGCACGGAGGAACGATCAAAGTTCTGAATCTCGACGGTTGCAGAAAGATCACTGATGCAAGTTTGGTTGCTATTGCAGACGCGTGCTTGATATTAAATGAGCTAGATGTTTCAAAGTGTGCAATCACGGACGCAGGGCTTGCCGTTCTTTCATCAACAGAGCAAATAAATCTGCAAGTCCTTTCACTCTCGGGTTGTTCCGAAGTATCAAACAAGAGTTTGCCTTTCCTGGAAAGATTGGGGAAGTCACTTGTTGGTTTGAATCTCAAAAACTGCCTCTCAATCAGCAGTGGCACGGTTGGGATGATTGTCGAGGACTTATGGAGATGTGACATTCTTGTCTAACCATGGATAGTCATCTCTGCAAAGTAGTTAAAACGATACGAGTAGATATCGACAAGTTCTTAGTTACATCGATATAAGTACACAAGTTTATAAGGTCTTTTTCACATAGCAGCATTCAGCAAACTCTTTCCTCCATAAACAGCAGGGGATTACCGACAGTGTATCCTTTCCGTGGCTTGGTTGTTTCAGGGAACTATGGCCAATTACCTTTGTTTTTGCAAGCTTTCTCTAGCTTGTTCAACTTTTTTGGGTCTCCATTGTTGGAAGGCCTCCTCTTTGATGGCCATGGTTCTCTAAGAAAATATTGTCACCAAGTCTTGGTTAGGATATGCTTGTCTTTGTTCTCCCACTGATCTAGCTCTACTGGTTTTGTCAAGCTGAATGTTCTATAATTTTCTGTTTTAGTTTAACATACATTACTTCAATGTATCTGCACAATATTTCCATATATTCAGTCATATTACTCTATTGTGTTTCATGTCGTGTTCGGTTTCAACCGTCTGGTTAAACGTCCTCGTCCAGTTTCAGTCGTTCGTGTTCTTTTGCGTTTGTTGTGTTGTTTTCGAGTCCTTGTAATGGTAAGTGTGGACGTCTGTTGAACGTGAGCTTCGACATCGGTAGTCTGTTTGTTCAGTCTGCCATTACAACCATGTACTGGTTGTTATTTTTTCGAAAGCCACGGTTTAGTCGTTTGCTTGCTTTCAATTTCATATATGTATTATGTAACTTGTGTCTTTACTAAATAAAGAGAAGAGGTGTTCTTCTTTGTTAAATTCCCTTCTGTTGGTGTCTGAATGGCTTCCTTTATTGGTTTTGGTGTACTGTTCTGCTTCAATGTAACTGTTGAGTTTCTTCTGAAGTTTTCCAAGTTTTGAATTATGCTTGCATTTTCACTAACTCGATATCGATCTCGTATCGAGCTGAGTTTGATATTCGTTTTGAGCAAATCATTTGTTAGATCTCTCAAAGGGTAAAGTTGTTCACCAAAAAGTTAGATATTCTTCTTTAATAAAGCCTACAGTGCCATTGGGTGGTCTTTTTTTCTTGTTAATTAGTGAAAAGAATTGTCATATGAACATCAAACCAGTAGGCAAAGATTGACTGCTAATTCTAATCAAGTTCTTTTGCCATCTTTTGACAGTGAAAATGTTTTCTCTTTGGCCCACTTTGGGACAAGAAAACAAGTATCTAATCATCAAGGATTTGAGAATCTTATCACTTAGAGCAATTATTCTCATTAATAAGAAGGCATCTTTCCTTCCTTCTTTTAGGGTGAGCATTAATAATAGGGGCGAGTCTTCGCTTTTCGCATCGTCTGTTGTCGAGTATGGTACCCTCAACACACTCATATTCTTCCTCTATTTGCCACGTGGCAAGTAAGCTCTCGTCCTTCGCTCTGAGGCGCTCGAGCAGTAGTTCGGGAGTTCACTCAAAAGAATCCCTTGGGGGAGCAAAATGCCCCCATTCCTCTACATTCATAACTGTTATGGTTCTGTGTTCATTAGTATAACTAAACCACTTCATGAATTTGATAAATTTCAGTAATATTCCAATCATATGTATCCTAATTTTTCTTGAGAGTTGGATGTATGACTAAATCATTATAACTTATCCTCTTTCAGAATAGACTGCTAAGGATTTGTAGGTTTTTATTTTTTTTCAAATTTTTTATAAAGATAACATTGCATAAACTATAAGAGAGTTTGAACAACCTAGGTCCTCATTAAGAGTGGAGGATATTCACAACGGGAAATAAAAAAACCAACAACTATCTTCTCCGTCAACAAAAGCAATAGTTCAATGATATTAGTGTGACCCATAACTAACAGATCATGGTTCGAATCTTTTACCCAGTTGTTGTTAAACGTAAAAGAAGAAGGCTAACGACGTTCTAAAATCGAGCGATTTTGAAATTCACTGAAGTCTGATCTTGAATAATTTAAAGCATTTAAGAAATCTAGGCAATCTGTTTGAACTAAAATAAGCCAATTTTATAATTTTTTTTTTTAACGTTATCACAATAATATAATGTTGTGTTTAAGCAAGTTATAATCAACAAGAGTAATAACTCAACGACATTAGTATATTCCTAATGAATTAAATGTACTCATGGATTCAAGTCTCCCACCCCAAAATTTGTAGAACTCAAAAAAAGTTTGTCGGTTATGATAATGATTTTCTCACTTTTAGTCACCATGGGACGACTTTGTTTGTATTTCGAATCGACCAAGTTAGTTCGAGAAGAATTCAAAAAATACAGAGAAAGAATGTGTACTGTTTGTAACAAATTAAGACTTTCACATGTGAAATCTAAAGAGATGGATGATTGATTATATGAACCATCAGAATCACATTACCTTTCAGACATATACACCTCCCTAATTGTTCTTTCCTAAGACCACCCTCAATGGCTAATAATTGTTATTGTACCTAATAGTTTGATATAACTATTTCATTTTTTGTTTTTTGTCTTTTGTCTTTTTAAAAATGAAGTTTAACAATGCTATTTTTGTTATGTTATCTACTTTTTTTTTTATAAATATTTAAAATTTTACCAGTTAAGTTTTGAAAATACAAGGAAGTACATCGCTTTTGAACCTTTGTTTTTATTTTTAGAATTTGATTAAGAATTCAAATGTATAGAAAAATGAAAACCATTGCCAAGTAAATTCTAGATCATTGGATATGTATGAAAGAATTTAAATAAAACTCATTTCAAACTTATATTGAATGATTAATATTAGGAAGGAAAACTCTCTTTGCAAGCAAAACAATTATTCATATGCTAGTCATCATGGAGTAGCTAGTGATTAAAAGCATCTCGGAGAAGTAAGATGTGATGAGTTAAATCGATGGTGACTACTTACCTATAAATTAATTTTTCTCACGAGCATTTTAGATATTCAAATATTTTAAGGTCTGACGATATGTTCCATGATAACAGTCGAGGTGCATTGAAGTTGACCATCATGATTATAAAAAAAAGCAATTCATGCTAGAACAATGTGGTTGATGCATTATTCTTACCAATAATGATATGAAAAGAATTTAAAAACTTATTTCAAATCTATATTCAATAATTATTAGGTTTCGAACCTTCATTGATCCAACGGTCATTTAGAAGGATCATAGCGACATTGTGACAAAATGCATTGAATTTTTTTTATTTTTTTTCCTAAAGAAACTCAAAATGACAAAGAGGGTCAATGCCAATGTTTAATTTTTATGTCTCTTATCTCTGTCCACATGAAGAAATGAAAAAACTAATAGATAAGATAGGGACTAAAGAGAGAAATATAAAAGATATATGAAGATCATCATTGACCAAATTAGCACCATGGAAAAAAAATGGAAGAGTTGAGAAGAACTTGATGCTTTTGGTGAGAGATTTATTGCAAAATGAACTTATATCCTTTTGGGCTTAAATTGATATCCAATTACAATCCCTTATTTCATTTGCATTATTGTCTATCATTATGCTTTTCAAACCCCACTTTTTCTTCAATATATTTTTTAAAAAAAACACTTCAATGAGAAGAATTAATATGTAGAGTACATATAAAACAAGTTTCAGACTGTACAATGATCATAAAGTTTAACAATACTAGATTTCCTCTACCAAAAAGCAACATTTGTAATGATGTGTCATCATTGTGAAAAAAACATAACAAGAATCAAGAAAATAAAGAAAACGTAAAACAAATAAGATTGCGATTTACGTGATTTCCTTACATCTTTTTAGCTACAACAACATGCAGAAGAGATAACTATATTATTAAGGAGATAAAAATATGAATGTTTTGTCAAACGAGACTAGAGTCTTAAGAGAGTATATATAATGTACTTTCATAAAACCCTAATGCAACATATAGTCCAAATACATAAAAAAAATTACTCACCACAAAAATATAAACCCAATACATAAGTATTTCAACTAGGTTTCGAGGGCATTACTCCCAAGCCTCCATCTGGCGCTCCGCTCCTAAACTTATAAGCTCGCTGACCAGACGGCGAGATTTTGACGAAGTGATCGGAGAACAACATAGTTCAAGGCATCCCAACAATCCTTTCAAAACAGAGAAGACTCTTTACTTCTATGTCTTTGAAGATTCTATTGTTACTTTTACAAACACCAATCATTAAATGTTCTTAGGAGAGGATGATCAAATATTTTAATTTTGATGAAATGTTTCAGATATGGTCGACATGGATTGAGTTAATAATGTAAATTAATTTTTTTAGTTTAATAATGATTAACGTTTACTATTAAACCTGCTAAACAAATCGTGCATTATTTTCTTTAATCTTTCTTTTTTAAAGAAACATCGAATGTGTAATGAATTAATCCTAGTGAAACAATAAATTTTAACTTAATAATTGTGAGGGAATTAACGACAAGTTTGAGACTTACCACTTAGAAATAGAGACCCACCAAAATATTATGAAATGACATTGTATACACAAATTGTGATCCTTTTCCAAAGAGCTAAGTTCATCTTCCCAACTCAATTCGTTTTTCGAGATCGATGAAATGTTTTAATTTAGTCGATGTTTGATAATCATTTAGATTTAAAAATAAAGTCCATAAAACTTACTTCTAACTAAAAGTTATCAAACAACTATAATTATCAAAAACTTTTTTTTTTTTCTAATAAATTTAGCTAAAAACTCTTAAGAGATGATCAAAACTATTATAGAAAAAGTAAAAGAAAACAAGTTTTGTTTTAACGAAAAAAAAAAAAAAAAAAAAAACTTGAATGGTTATTGAAGGAAATTTAAGTAAACTTGTTTTAAAAAACTTATTGTTATTGGAAGTTTGTTAAAAAAATTTAATAACCAAATGACTATCATGAAACAGGCAGGGCCATAATCCACAAACTTATTTTATTTTTGATACTTGCCAGAAATTAAAAATAAATAAATATTTTTTAGAATAGATTTTGGAAATAAGGGGTGGTAGGTATAAGGGAAGTCGATAAAAATAAACTTTACTTAAATTAAGTGGTTATGGATGGTTGTGACAGAAATTTTGATAGATGAATTGTGAATGGTTGTGATAAAATTATAAAAAAAAAATTTAATTAAGAATTGTGAATAGTTACGATAGAAAATTCTTATTTGGATTGAAGAATTATGAATAGTGAAAGTAAAAATGATATAGTACGAAAATAGTTGGTCGAAATTTATTAAAAAAAAATCAAGAAAACTTTTTGGAACAATTTTATCTAAATATAAGATTTGACTCTGAACTAAACCCTTTAATTTTTTTTTCTTTTTAATTCCACCATAATTGAAGATAAAAAATTCGAACTCACGAGTATATATAAATTAATCCCTCTAATTTAAATACACTTTAAAAAGAAAATAAAGACAAATTACCTATGAGAAAGTAAAAATGGGGGATGGAAATGAGAGAGAAATGAAATGAATGGCAAAGAGCAATGAATTTGACGTTTCAGATTCTAAGTGTCAGAACATGTTTTATGACATCTCAGTATGAAACAATTTACCACAGATCTCAACACCCCCTTTTTAAAAATTATTTTCTCTCTCTCTCTCTCTCTCTCTCTCTCTTTTTTTTTTTTTTTTTTAATTTTATTTTTAAATGCTAACAATCATTACTTTTTCTAGTTTAATATAGCAATGAAAGATAAAAAAGCCTTTTACTTTTTTTTTTACCTTTCATTTTTAGGTGGTTATTGTAGAATTGAACCCATCACCTTAAACATCTCAAATCTTGTTTGACTATTTGAACCATTTTATGATAGTCAATGTTTGACTTGTTAATTTTTTCGTGTATGGTTTTAGATGGACTATTTTTAAAAATTTGTTGAATTATATTCAATTTGCATTTTTTTTTATTCCATTAATTAATAGTATATGATTATGACAACTCGAAGATATTAAATTTAGGTTAAAACATTCTTTTTGGTATTTGTATTTTGAAATTGAATTCATTTGGGTTTATGTAATATTAATTTTAAGCTCTATTAAAAATAATGGATTAAAATTGAGTATTTAAAAGTACAGAAACCAAAATAAAATTAATTACAAACTATTTGAACCGAATTCCGGACAATGTTTTTTTTTTTTTCATTTTACATTTTCTCAACCAATTACTTTATTTGTACATGTAGATTTTTTCCTCTTTAATTAATTTTATTAACTTCAAAATCATAAGTTTAAATAATGGGGACACGTATAATTATATGAATAGATTAGTAATCAAAAAATTAAAAGATTGTGGATTCAATCTAGTCGAAGTACATGCAAGTTAGATCCAAACATTCTTGAATATATAAAAGAATGTCGCACCATGTTGTTGAACTCAATAAAAATAAAATAAAAAAATAAAAAATACAGAGACCAATAGTCTTAATAGCAATGCCGTCCTCTAATTAAGCACCTTAGCCATAGAAGTTAAAATTTTGGCAATATTCTCAATCCTCTTTACCTAAAATATCAACTAAAACAAAATGGGATGAACTTTTTTTGTATAATTGCAACCTTTGTACTAAAGAAAAACTCTATAATATACAATGAATAAAATTGATGAGGGAATTTGTAACATCGTAGGTTCACGATTTGGAATTCGAAATCGATCCCGCTCGACCTCAACATTCTCTTACATTTTCTCCGACTTAATTACGTTACCTGGTTACCATGACTGTTTCTAAGAGTGAAGATTATTTTCACAAACCAACAAGGGTCCTTTGTCCACATTCACATATTTCCTAACTAGTAAAATTTTCGAGAGGTCCTATTACTTAAAAATTTCTTTAAGTTAAGTACGCTTAATTTTGGAATTCCTATGATCGAACCACCGAAAAATAAGATACACTTTATTGATATAGATAGTAACTATCAATGCTTTAATTATTTTTATTCTCGAACCACCGAAAAGGGTTAATTTTGATATAGATACACTTTATTGATATAGATAGTAACTATCAATGCTTTAATTATTTTTATCCTCGAAATCTTCCTATTCGGGATGTGATACGATTCATTCATATACTTCCTTAGTTTCGGGTATTAAAGCTTTTTTTTTTTTAAAAAAAAAATCTGAAAAAGGCACATATTTGATCCTTTTACACTTTAATAATAGTGCTTCAATGAAGTGATTCTCTGGCAAGTGAAAATGGAATTCCAGGTGCCCTAAAATGAAGATTGTGGTCCAAATTGTGAACACAATTCCCTTTCACATAGGTCATAGTTAATTATGAGTTACAGTTCCATTTATGGTTTGGTTGGACAAAAAAACATAATCTTTTTTACTTGGGTTTTGGCTTTACAAAGGAAAAAGAAAAACACTTTTCATCATATATCCTACAAAAATAATATATGATTTTTTTAATGTTCAAGTTTATATGAACAAAGTTAGTGATATTATTGTTACATTAATTTTGATATGTGAGCTAACCAAGAAAAGTTCTAGCCTTATAGCCCACTTGTTTTATTTTCAATGGGAACTCTCTCTTTTGCCTTTTTTCTTTTTCCGTCGTCTTCTCAATTACTCTACTTAAATCTATGAAAGATACATAAGAATGATTCTTTTCGATAGAAATGTAACGAGATGTAGATTCACTCATTTCAGTGTTGAAATTTAAGTTCGATTATAATCATTCATCTTATATAAATAGCTACATGTTCGAATCCCTTTGAAATGTGGATTCACTCATTTGGATGTTGAAATTTAAGTTCAATCATATTATTCATATATTGTATAACCTAGAAACTACGAAATCACATATTCAAATTTCTTTTAAATGTCTCTTCCCTCATTTGGGTGCTGGAATTTGAGTTTAATTATATCATTCGTCTGGTATAATCTTACAACTACGGATTACAAATTTGAATCTTCTTGAAATGTATACCATTCTTTTAGTGCTTTCATTTTGTTCATAGGAATCTTGTATATATGCATACATACTTTCAGATATTTTTATTTTCATTTCTAACCTAATTTTATTAATCCTAATTATAGGTATGTACTAAAAACATGTTACACCAATATCATTATTCTACTTTATCATATCGTTCGTATTATATTTACATTACACAACTCTAAGAGTAAGAATGGTTTGACTGACCATAATACAAGATTAAAATTGAAAATTTTGAAAGTAGGTACATTGATGGGTACGGCAAAAATAATGTAATGTATCACCCAAGTTTATGAGGATGTTGCGATGTCTTTGATCTACATGTTGCTCTATGATTACTTAAGTCAAGGGTCAACGAGTTAGGGTCTACGGCGGAGCGCTCATTGGGCAGTGCTCTTGAAACCTAATCGAAATATGTAATTAAGTTTCTGTTTTCATATTAGAATTGTATGTATTTGATCATTATGTTGTATTAGAATTTTTTGAGAGTGCAACTTTATAAACCCTTTTAAGACTTTAATCTCGTTTGACCTAGACTTTCTAATCTTATCTCCTTAATAAAAAAAAATGTCTTAATTTGCTCGCAGATGTTGGTAACATATTAGTGAATCACATAAATCGTTGTATTTTATTATATATATTTTTTTCTTGATTGTTTGTTCCATTTTTCATAATAGAGGGGTACATGAATGAAACATAGAGAGAAGTCATAAGAATATGCAATGTTATGATTCAAAAATACTTAAAAGAATTGATATATAGTCTCAACCTATATCAACAAGGTGCAGAACTCCAAATTTAAACAAGCTTGGATTAGAGAAATTCTATATTGAGTGATATTCTAGAAATTTTCCAAAGAAACATATGAGTGATAACAAAACATACAGAAAAGAATTGAGTTTTTATATATTTAGTGTAAATTTTCACTCTTAAAAGCTGTCAAAGTAGCTATATAATATAGCAAGAGGATGTAGGAGAATGTCAAAGTTTGTTTCGATGTTGAATCTGGATTAAAGTTATTTTTGTTTTTCGTCGAACAATAAAATCAAAGATATTTTTTTGAGAAAATTGTACGAACCACTCCTAAACTATTGAGTTTGTAACAGTTACACCCTTAAATTTTGAATTTGATCAATGAACTCCCTTATGGTTTGATAAATGTTACAATTAACACCCCAATTTAAATTTAATGCAAAAATTAGAAGGACAAAATTGTCATTAAAAAAAAAATACCATCTCTTCCTTCTCTTCTTCTTCAATCTCTCTATGTATTTCACCCTCCCAAATCCTCATTCACACCTAAAATTAGAGATAAAAAAAAATTGATTTTTGTTTCTCTCCATACACCCATTTCTCACCCACCATAAAAATGTTTAAGCAAGTTTTTTATTTTTATTTTTTTATTTTAATTTGACTAATAGCATGAAGATGTTCCATCTTTTGAAGACATCAATTCTTTAGACAAGGTATAGAATGTAGTCATGGTGTAATGCATTCTAAAGCTCTTATTTTCATTTGTTTCAATAATGTAGTTTCTTTTGAGAGTTTCATTCCCCTTGGATTGAATTAATGGATGCTTATAAGAACAATAATCAAAATGCTTTATATCCATTGGTTCTTGTGGGGGATGCCTTTAATAATTCATATTGTTTGGATTCCAAGAAGAAAAAAAGAAAAAGAAAAATTGATTGTCAAGAAAATTGTTTGAAGGATATGATGCTGCTGGTAAAGTCCCACTTGTTGGCTGATTATAGATCAAATGCATTGAAACATTCCACTATGGGGAAAAATACAATGCTTTGACTCTTGTGTATTTTGCAATAAAATTGTATAAATATTGTAATATTATGTCTAGAATAATATGAATATGTGATAGATTGCTCCCCACTAAATATGGTACTTTACTTCATGTCCTTCACACATAAAATAAAATTAGAAATTGCATTAATTGTCCGTGTTTGATAACCATTTCATTTTTTGTTTTTTGTTTTTAATTTTTAAATTTTGGTTTTTTGTTTTAAAAAATAAAAATCGTATATGTTTGATAACTCATTTTAATTTTCTGTTTTTGAAAATTAAAAATCAAAAAACATATTTGATAACTGTTTTTTGTTTTCAAATATCACATTTTGTTTATATTTTTTTAGTTTTTTGCTATTT
>JBBMKA010000020.1:12615139-12629528 GCA_037833695.1 Sechiopsis laciniata | reverse complement strand
GTGGTTGAGCTTTACAGTTTGCTCAAGTGTAATTCGGAAGGATTCGTGGTTTGAGTAAAGACGTGCTCAAGTATAAAATAAATTTTAGAGTTTGTCATTGTTTGTGCTCGATATAAAATCTCTTTTTACTTGTGTAAAAAAGTTTTTGATTTGTCATTTTAAAGGCAACCCCCACTTAGTTTTTGCCAGAACACTAATTGAAAAGAATACACTTAGCATCTGATAAAAAATAAAGTACACTAACTTTAAGAATATTTAGTGCAAAGAGAACTTTAAGAACAATTAGTGTAAAGAAAACAAAGTGCAAAAACAATTTCGGCAATATAACGACGCAATAATATGATTCTAAAAAATTCAACACTGGTACTCTTTCTTCCACTATACAAATTCGAATATATATATATATATAGTGGGAAAAAAGTTTTTGATTTGTCATTTCAAAGACAATCCACACTTAGTTTTTGTCACAACACTAATTGCAAAGAGATATTGCTCAATACAGTTAGTTTATGATCGAAAATAAAGTATAGAAACTCGAAGAACACTTAGTGCAAATAGAACTATAAGAACAATTAGTGCAAAGAAAACAAAGTGCAAAAAAAAAAAAAAAAAAAAAGCAATAACGATGCAATTATATGATTCTAAAAAATTCAACACCAGTACTTTCTCTCCCACTATACAAATTCGAATCCATATATATATATATATTAGAATAGGACTTTCTTCCGCAAGAACTATACATTGAAATGCATATATATGAACAAAACCATGTCATTATACATTAACACAGAACCATGTAAGATTTCACGCATTCAATTGTCTTGCGTGAATCAGAAATTATACATTCAAAGGTATACCAACTATGTCTATCAAACTATACAAGTCTCTATCAACTATACAAACTATACATGCATTCCCATGAACTATGAACAAAACCTTGAAACAAACAATCAATATGCATGCTTATCAACTATTTATGTATCTTCCCATAAACCCTACTCACTCTACTCGAACCACATCAATTCCTTCTTTAGTGTATGGTTTTGTGGTGTTGAACTATAAATCTTTGAGAAATAAAAAAACACAAAATTAATAAACAAACATAATCAATAAATAACTATAATATGATTATAACTTAAATGATAAACAAAACTTACAAGTTTCCCTTTGGTTGTGCTCATCTTGGATATCATCATTCGTATGTACATTTGGACGTAATATGCACACACTATCGATCCAATTTGACGACGGCACTAGAGATAAAATTTTCATCGTTAGTATATGAGAATTCAACATGACAAAAAGATTAATGTAAGAATTCGCTTCAACTTTACCTTCACATTCTTCCATACAAAATTTGTAGCCTGATCGAGTGCTTTGTTTACCACAATCAATAGAACCTAATAAAGTTAAACCATTAGAATGTCACAACCAATTAAAAAACATGAAAATGATAAAGAAAATTAAAACCTTACACATGTATTTACGATGTATGCTAACTTCTGCATCATTGACTGACTTATTTTCTAGCGAATTTAAAATGTAGAGCATATTCAAGACCAGAATTAGAATGATAAAAATCCAATGATTTCTATGCAATTAAACGAACACATTAATTTGTTATATAAACATAATACATATATACATAAAAATTCAAACATACCCAGTATTATATGGAAATAATACTCGTTGAGTGTATGCAAAAAATGCAAAACAAAATGCGCTCGTCATCTATGTATCTAATTGTAGTATTGAATGCATGAAAATGGCGACATTGTCATTTGCTAAATCAAAATTTCTAATCTTAAATCTATGTCGTAAGCATGAAACACTATAATTATTTGGAATAACAAATGTCTGACATTCTAACATAGTCATGTTTACCGAAATGGGTCAATGGTGAATTGGTTTCATTGTTTAATTATAAACCAGTTCAACATCAGTGTCACAGGTTCGATCCCAATAATCGGTATTTGTCTCCCCTACCCCAATATTTACTCAAAAAAAACATAGTCATGTTTGTATTTTAAGAATATTTTTACAGATATGTGAGAATATATAGATAACTATATTTGTTTTATAGGTTTAGTTCATGGAAATGTCTTAAATGCCCTCATAACTTATTCATTAAATTCTATAAATTAATTTATATAATTAAAACTTCTATAACATATATATTTTTTTTTATAAATTTTAATATTATATTTTAAAATAAATTTAAATAATTAAAAAATGAAAGATATTTATTAATTAAACAAGGAATAAAATTCGCAAAATATAGAAAATGTGGACAATTATATTTGAAAAATATAATTATAAAAGCAATACGCTTTGAATTTTTATTGAGAATAATCAAAATATTCAATTTAATAAAATTACTTAAAAATTTTGATAAAATATAAAAAATAAAAAATCGTGAAGTGTAAATAAGTCATTCGAGGATGCCTTATACATAAGCATCTTAAAAACTCATGTTGTAGGAGGGCATCCAAATGACTCTTAATTAGATTTCTCAAAATGCTTGGATCTTTGTCATTACGAAAAAATAAATGAGGTAATCCAGATGGCTATTCCATGAGAGTTTTAGACTACCACGAAGTAAACAACTCCTTAAGAGATTGTTTGCTAGAGTGGGCTAAGTAGAAGGAATTCATGAAGGATTTACTCCGTCGTGGCCGATCCCTCCCCATTTTATTAAAAAAAAAAAAAAAAATCCGGTGTTCAAAAGTCCCCCATTCCTTTTTAATATTTTTTTAGAAATACATCTCTACTCATGAATGAGTATAGAAACTCTACTTGTTGCTTATGTGGAATCACTTGTGTCACAAATTTTTTCTAAAAATAAAAAAAGAAACAAAATTTGTTGCATCAAGTGATGCCAACATCGGCAACAAGTAGAGTTTCTCTACTCCTTCATGAATGAGTGAGAAGTATTTCTCATATTTCTTTTTGATTTTTCTATTTCTTTAATATTTTAATTTGATTTTTTAAGTATGCATTTAAAAAGTTGCCTAAAAAAAGTTTAAAATTTTAAAAGAAGTTTAAAAAACATGATTCCAAACCTTGTCCTCTTAGACCAATATTTGAATTTGAGATTTTAGATTAACTTAACCAAATACCTCACTTACAACTCTCTTCTCTTACAACTCAGAGCTCTAGCCACAAAATATATAATCTAAGATTAGAATCTTCTTTCTTCCAAATATCATAGAATAGAAAATATATATAAAATAAATAAATAAAACTCCTCTTTTCTTCTCTTTCATTTCATTTCATTTCCCTCCCTTCCCTACTCACCTTGCCAAAAAAGAAAACCCCTAAGTTGGGTAGTAATGATTAAGAAAAATAAAATACACAATTTTTAAGACTTCTATCCTAAAGATTTAACTGACTTGGACAGTCACACATATCAAAAATAAAAAATAAAAAATCAAGAAAGTAAGAAAGTTCTCATATAAGTATTTATATCACCATTAATTTGAAAACAGATTAGAAGATATTCAGTCACTTATAGGAAGATATGTATTCTTGCTAGTGTTGTGTTATGATATTCACAATCGAACCTTTATAAATATTATGGTGTGGCTACCACTACTATTAAAGGTAAGTAATTATGCAATCCTTTATATGTTTTTACCTAATGAAATATTCTTTTCTCAAAAACATATCCTTAATTATTGAAATTTTATTTCCTTATGCAATGTAAACATTATAATAAATTTTGTATACAATGTATTCCAACTTGTGATATGGTATGATAAGTTTGGATATGAGCATCATAGAACATAATTCAAAATCTATATATGTGTGCCTATTTGCTTCCCTCATTGCATGAAAAGCATACAAAAGGCAAAAGGAAAACTGATGGGGCAGTGATATGAATATTTTTGTCATGCTATCAAACTTTTCTTTTTCCCTTTCTAATTATTAACCTTTACCAATAAGCCCACGTGTCCATAGAAACAAAAGTTTTATTAGGGTTTTCTTGGTTCAGAAAAGGAAAGATTTTGATTACTTTTTATGCTAGGTGTAACGACTCGACTTTCTAAAATACTCTAATGGGATGTTACGGGTGCATACATTTTAAAATCCACAAAATCGATTCAATAGTCACATGAAATTTTCCCACAAAACTCGTAAAATAGTGAAACACAGCTGATAGTTTGAAAACATACAAAAGATATGGTTCGAGATCCCGATAGTTCAAAACTAAAACAGTTCAACAGAGATTAAAACATAAGTTTGACACAAGGTAAAAACAATGTAGATATGAAGTAACGACAGCGTGTTCATGATTGATGCAGCTCCTAGCCTAGCCACCTCGAAATGGATCAGTACTTGAAAATATACAGGGTAAGTATATCAAATATACCTAGTAAGAAGCCCCACCATGGGTTAAGCATGCAAACAAAAACAAGTTAGAAGATACGAAAATTGAAGCTAAATGCCTCATACATGCGCGCCCAACCCCAGGCCAGTCACGAGCAAACAATGTTAAACAATGGCGTGCAAGCCGTGAGCAAAGATATAGCTAAATGTCGAGAAATCATCTGACAATTGTCAGGGGAGGACCACGAGTAAGAGAAAACACATAGGTTCCCTAAACCTCAGGTCCGGACACGTCCCATACCGTGTCCGCAAAGATATACACCAATGTCTCAGGGTAGCCTGACCTATGTTCGAAACCCGACAAATTGCATCAGCGGAGACATACGCGAATGCCTCGAGGTAGCCTGACCTATGCCAGGGACCCGCCATGCTTCTACTGTGCAATTATAATAGCGTATCATTAGAAACATACACGAATGCTTCGGGGTAGCCTAACCTACGTTAGGGACCCGCCACGCTCCCACTGCACAACTCTGATAGTGAAGGAACCACACAGGATCCACAAAGCTTGGGTCAATTCAATGACACACATGTCGTGTTAGCAAGGACATACTTGAATGTCAATAACGTCACCTAATCCTGTCAGGGAGAGCCACGAGTGAGAGAAGCTGCAGGATCCCATAACCTCGGGCTAGGGACGCCATCTCCTAACCCCTAGCATGAGGGGACCGACCTGCTTGTAGACAACATCCCCAAAATGCATGCAGGCTCACCGACAGACATTCCTCGGCATCATCATCTGTCACATTGGCCTCTTCCAATAGGTATCGGGGTTAAGCAAGTCATGACCGGCTCCCCCTCCCACGTACTGAGACGGTAAAACAAGTGGAACCATGCACAAAGCATATGAGATTCCATGAGTATAACAAAAAGAAATAACTAGCACTAGAGTCACACAAGATCTAGCCTAGCCTAGGCAGGTGCAACCGCAACCCGCAACGTACACTCAACAACCAAGGAACTGGTTGTTCTGTACACAATGAGACACTTGGATGAGACTCGATCCCTTGGTCGAATGTAAGAGTCAACTCGTAGGTTAATGCAGTTCAACCACGTGTCTCGAAGTAAAGAGGATTCATATCCTCGCTCGATTCCTAAGGGGCACTAGTGAGCCACATCAATAACATGATATTGATCACGCTACACGAGTCCTAACAGGGGTGTGCTAGCTACTCCTCTAGGTGGTTAACATGATAACCGAGCCTGGTTATTCTAATACCGAACATAAACAATCCAACTATCACAATAACAAAATGCTACGAACAAACCCTTAGGCGACAAAACAGAGAAACCAATCATACAATCATTGCAGCACGTATACAGCCAAACCTAGATGGAACCAATCATATAAACATTCTATCATGAGTCCAGCCAATCATAGACAAAACAGACAGCAATGAAACAGACATATATCCAATCCTGAGCTACCTAATGCATTACGGGCATTTCAGTCACAATCACTACATGCATTACCCTAGACAATCCAATCATTCGAATGATAAAAAGATAAGCAGTCCATCACGTATGCAAGAAAAAGGTACGATTCGGGGAGGTCCATTTCCTCCAACTCCAATAAGGTCTCTCATAAGATCAATTATTTTTTCTTGGTAAACTTATTAAAAAAGATCTGTGGAGGTCCGTTTGGTCCTTGGTGTTCGGAGATAGAGACCTGACAACTGTACCCTCAACTAAAAGTGAATAACCCTAAACTCTTTATGATAGTTAAAGGGATTAGATCTCAAACCACTTTTTTCCGCTGTGCCAAGGAAACCTTTATGTTAAACATCCTAACTCAATATGTCTAAATTTGTGATTATAATTAATCACCTGCAATGGAAGCATAAAATTAAATAAGCGTACCTCCCGTCATTGTTTTTGGTAACCTGAGAGATGAAGGTCAATGCACACCTCGAATTGCAACACGAACACAGTAATGAACACCGACAACAACAGAGTTCTTGGTTCTTCTACACTTTCACTTTTCCTAACTCAAACTTGTGTGGTTTCTTAATGAAATAATAGGTATAGAGAGACCAACAACTAGAGAAGAAAACATAGAAAAGTTGTCTATAAAACTCTCAGTATTTTCTCTATAATGTGTTCTCTGATTTTCAGTATTTTCTCTATAATGTGTTCTCTGATTTTTATTTTTTTTGTTTTTCTTTGGTTCTACCATTAAGAAACAATGATAAAAAAAAAACAAAAAAAAAAAACTAAATAGGTGGTTGCAAAATAATGGATAGTGAGGTAGTTATTAAATCATGGACCACCATTCAATATGAAAGAGAAAAAAAAAAAAAAAAAAAAAAAAAAATTAATATTTGAAATAATTCCAACACTTCATTCCCAACATCTAGAATACCATAATGATTATACATATTTGGTTAATGTTTACTAACGATAGATTTTATCTAATTTCATTTAGATTAGTGTTAAGTTTTAAAATTATAAAAACTAAATTCAAATTTTCTTTGAATTTTAGGAATCGAATTTGTATTCTGAACTATATTTAAATTCTTAATTTCTAAACTTTCTTTAAAAATTTTAGTGTAATAGTTTAGACCAATATCGATGCTCACCAAGAATTTCTATTTTGAAAAGACACTATCATTATGTAAGAATGTACGTAAGAAACATACACGAAAGGCTTACCAAAAAGTTCTCAAGTTTTAGTTAAATATATGTTGGTAGTCTATAGTAATAGTTTAGAACTAATATAGATACTTACAAATAACTTTCCATTTTTACATGTTTGGTTGTTTTTTCCAAACATTTGATTATTTTTTAGTTTAACCAAAAAATCAGGTAGAAGAATTTCAATCTATAATTTTTTAGTCATATATGTGTGTGTCCACGGGGCGAGGCTCGAGAATGCCACCAAAATCAATCTCCATCTCCCAAAATTCAATATTTTTTTGGTGGGAAATATGGGGGCAAGGATTTCCTACAGAAATTTGTGCCGAAAATTTTTCACGGTTTATATTTTTTCTTTTTTTAATCTTAATTTAAGTATTTTTTAACAATATTTTCAAATAGTTAATTTTTCATAGAAAATATATATTAATTTTAACTAATTATAGAAGAAAATACACATTACAACTAAAGATCAAATTGATAAAAAGAGAAAAAAACATTTTTTAAATATAAAATATAATATAAACGAGCTGAGATCGAAAAAATGAGGATGGGGAATACAATATTTTCAACCCCATTTTTCCAATCTCCATCTATTTATATTATATTTTATTTATAAAAAAAAATGTCCCCCTTTACTTTGGAGATAATTTTTCAACCCCGCTCACTTGCTCATTCTCTGACAAAATAGGGATTCACCGTCTCGTTTGAGGTGGATCCTTGCAGAGTCCCGACCCCACGAAAAAATGATCTCTCTATATATAAATAAATATAAAAGCACACAATAATATTTACTTCTAGATATTATAAGGAAAATTCAAGTTGGTAGAACTGCTAGGAGATAGGCCAAAATGAACCTAGCTTAACCGATCTTTTGTATTATTGATCTTGAAATTAGAGGTTCAATTCTCCATATCCTATATTATAAAAATAAATGAATAAAAAATCTAGGAGAAAGAAAATAGATTTTCTTTTTTTTTTTACCAGAGTTAAGGAATTAGAGAGATTACAGTCATATCTATTAAGATCAATTCATCATTTCCTTATATTCATGCGAATGTTTGAGCCTAACTTATAGGTACTTTGATTATTTTCACGAGATCCTTATAATATTGAGCTGTCATTAAAATTTGTAAGAAATTAATTCTTAAGTACAATGATGATTATGAATTGAGTTCTATACCTTCAAAATCCTCTTGATCATTCTCTTGTCTTTTCTCTGCTCCATGCATCCATCAATATTCCAGTATTTTTTTCAAAAAAAGGTCCTCTTGACTACCAAATCGTAAAAATCAATCCTATTTTAGTTTTTTTTTAAGAGACTTTTGTTCATATCCCCACTTCTAGCTCAACCTTAAATATATGGATAAATAAATCTAATATATTGAAAGGTGACACTCTATTAAGTTATCTTAATTTCCCCAAGTGGAATGGGAATACATACATATATTAAAAACAGATACATAATAAAGGGAAGGGCAAACTTCAGTTTATAATTCAAGCAAACACATTTCCCTAATAATAAAATAAACTAATTGCAAGTAAACACATAGAAAGGAAATGAAAGGAAACATATGCATGGGTTGTTAAATTTTGTTCTTGAAAATAACATTTTCAAGTGATTTAGGAGATGGTGATCATCATCATCATCATCATTTCTTCAATCAATAGTGCAGCCCTGGCACTGACATAAGATGCTTCTCAGATCCCTGTCAAGCAATAAAAACCCCAAGTCAAAACCCCACTCATAAATTTGAAAGCAATTTCTCACAATTCCAACCTTGAAATTTCTCCATCAAAGATGAAGAAAGTAATTAAAAAAATTCAAATTCTTGAATGAATTTCTCCACAGTCCATGATACCCATTTTGTAAATAAAACTAACAACAAAATATTAAATATAACGGCAATGTATCATTCGTTTTCTACCGTTTTTTATTCATAAATTTCTAGGCTAATTTACTCCTATTTCGAATATTCTCACGAGACATGCAATTTAATATTGGGTTGTCAAGTAAACTTTATAGATTGAACTCATAATTACTTAAACTCTAAAGACGTTCTTTGATCATTAAGTCAACTCATGATGATTTATTATTAAAACATTCGAGTATCAAAAATTAAAAACAAAATAGTTATCAAACGAGGCTTAAATAATCCCACTAATTTACAATGTGACTTTCTCACAAAAAAAGAAAATGTTAGAGTGGGACTGCCTAGCACGAACAAGAAGGTACTGAATTGAAAATTTTATTTCTAGGCTAATTAGACGTATGAGAGAAAAATTGAAAAAATAAAAACATCTCAATTACTAGAAGGCAAAAGGAAATTTTAAATTCACATCTGACGATTATTAAAAAGAAAATTACATCATAACAACGATTCGAGTTTTTGAAAGGAAAAGCGAAAATGAAAATCAAATAAACAAAATTCTTAGCATAAGAACAAACGAGCTTTAAGTATTTAGTTATGATATGAACTCACATCATTCTTAGTCTGCAGATTATTGTTGGTTTCCAGCATGAGGCCAAAATGAATATGTGGGAAATGTGCCCACTGCCATTTCAGAAATAAACAAGTCAATACCCAAAGGATTTTCATTTATTCTGATAAACAAACAAAAACACCCTTCATTTATAAATAAAGATTTAAAAAATAAAAACGATTACATATCATTTTGGTCTAGTACATTCAAATATTTATAAGTACTTTCAATATAATTTAAAATGGGTTCTTATGTTAAGTTTACGTTCTTATATTAAAATTATTATTGTTATTATCAAACCAATTTCAATAAAATTAACTCCAAACTAATCATCATGGAATGGTTCGAGTGGTTAAAGAAGGTCTTCGAGTGCTTAAGGATATGAATTCAATCGATGGTGGTCAGCTACCTAGATATTAATTTCCTACGAATTTCCTTAATATCCAAATGTTATAGGGTTAGACGGTATGTCCCGTGACATTACTCGAGGTACGCGCAAGCTGGCCCGGACAATCACACATAAAAAAAAGAAAACACTCCAAACTTATCAAAAATGTCATTTTAAACTTAATTAAATATACATTTGAAAGTAAAATGGAACAGATTTCAAACTAAAAAAAGATTCAACCCTGTGCTTACATTTTTAGCAGCAGTACTGAATGCTTCCCTGTGGGTAATATCTGGATTATTTGCTTTAATCCTCTGGATTTCCTCTCTGAATTTTAGGTAATTTTGTCAGCATTCAAAAGTAAAAGAAGAATTTAAATGACCCTTGAAAATGAGTGTTATAAAAAATTAACTCAATTTTTTTTTTTTTTTTTTTTCATACTTTATAAACTGATTATATGCAGAAGGTACTCTCTGCCTCTTCTCGGGAGCTGAAAAAAGAAAATAACAACTCAGTTGACATTTAAATTTTTTATAATAAGAAAAAAGAGAGGAAATTAAGAATTTAATTAAATATTTTTTTTTAAATTGAAAAAAAAAAAAAAAAAAAAACTTACGTCGATTGATGACCCTTTGATCATTATTTGTAGGGTTTTTAGTTGGAGCCCTCATTTTCATTTTGTTGTTGCATTTTGATGATGAGCCCAATTCAACCCTGTAATCAGCTGCACTTCCACTTTGGTTGTGGTTTGAAGCCTAAAGTTTTGATTTTTTAGAGAGAGAGAAAAAAACAGCTTTAGAGAGATGAAAAAATAATAAGTAGGAAAACTTATTAAATTAGTCAAATTCAAAAAATAATTATAAATATATTCACTTTTAAAAAATTTAGCAACCATAATCATTGATATTAATAATAATACTATATTAATAATGCATAATATTGTATTAGTGAATATTTATAATACATTATTAATAACTAAAAGTTCTCTATATTTATAATTATTTTGTGAGAAAAGTCTATCGAATACAATTTGTCTAATAAATATTCTATGCTGAGAAGGTAAGTAGAGAGTTTCATAGTTAGTTAACTTTTTTGGGAGAAATAAGCTAAATTGTTTACACTCATTTCACAAAATCTATTTTGGGCTTGAAGGGTTTTGATTCATTTTATAAGAAACACAAGTAAGCTCATTTTAATATTCAAAAAAAAAAAAACTAATTTAGAGGGATGACAAGTTAATTACAAATTCTAAAGAGAGATTCAAAATTGATTATTTTCTCTGATAGGAAAATAAATAAACTAATAAGAGAGATGAAAATTAATTATATTCTATTAAGAGAAAGAGATTCATGCCAAAAAAAGTATATTAGAGCTCCAATATTTTGTACGGTTTAATTACCAAGACGTTAGAAGTTCGAACTCCATCCTAAATATTGTTGAATTAAACTAACTTAGAGAATAATTATGTTCTACAGAGAGAGATTCATATAATCATAAGCTAATCATATTGTGAGACTTTGAGGTTATGTTTTAAAACCATTTCTAGGAAACACAAACAAATAATATTATTCAAGAGAGAAAGATTAAAAAACTAATGTTTATAATTATCATAGAGTGGCTTAAGTAGTTAATAAGGATTTTGGAGTACGGTATATCCTGAGACATTAGTCGAATTGTACACAAGCTACCGTCACGGATATAAAAAAAAAACTATTATTTATACAATTTTCTAAAGAGAAAAGAAGAGAATTTGAAAATTAGTTAAAAATAGAAAAATGACTGAAAAATTGGTGAAAACAAAAGGGTATGTGTAAAAATAATCGAAGAGAAGAAATGAGAAACCATCGGTTCATCCAAACAACAGTAGAAGACAAAAGATTTGGAAAAGACATGAAAGATTGAACCTAAGAAATAACCCTAAAACCAACAACAAATCAATCAAATCAACCAAAAACAATTTGCCTCAAAGTTTGTAACTTTTCTTTCTTGGTGTTAGCAACAAAACTAAAATCAAGAAAAAGCCTAGCCCTCTGATTCCCTTACACACCTACAAAAACACAAGATGCATTAATTAAGTTATGGGTTAAGGCGGCCGCCACCCTTATCTCCGCCGCCGGCCACCGCTAACCACCACTTCCGCCGCCGTTAGGGTTTTCAAAATTTCATTTACCCATGTTGGAAATTCAGTGAAAAAAAAAAACAATCTTTAGACATTCAAGATCTCTTTGCTAAAATTAAGGAAGAAAATAAATGGGAATTTTTAAAAATTAGTTAATTAATTAATTAATTACCTGAGAATTTTGCCATGAATGAGATTGGAAAGCAGCAGCCATATTCACAGACCAGAGATTGCTGCAGTGACCACATCGGACGGTCACGATGTCAAACAGATTGTTGCATGGAACACTCACCTGTTTGATTAAAACAAACAAACAAAAAAAGATTTGATTTTTTTGAAGAAAAAGGGAAACTAAAATAACCCCAGATGTTAATTTTCTCTAAAGTTTCAAGATTTAAACCCTAGGTTGAAGAAAAAAGTTTCAAGATCTCATCACCATAGTGGGTTTCTAGATCTTTCCAAATTTTTGTTTCTTTTTCTTGTGAATTTACTCAAGAAATGGGGGTTTCTATGCTTGGATATCGAGTCGAAGGAGAGAAAGAAAGGTATAAACTAGCCTCTCAAAACCCTCTCGACTAATCTAAACATAGTTCAACTAGTCAAGACATTATTGATATACCAGAAGTGAAAGAAACAAACCACAAAAAAAAAAAAAAAGAAAAATCACTCAACTTCTCTAATAGAGAAGGTATGGAACATTTTTTGGATCTAAAGAAGTCTCTTTTTCTCTAGAATGGTCTTGCTAACAAAATTAGGAAGAAAAAAAGCCACAAAGCAGAACTACACAAAAACTCAAATTGAAAAGCAAAGGAATGGTCTTTTGATTTTCTTTCCTTCAAAACAAGTCACATATATCTGAAAAGTTTTAAGAGAGAAAATCAAACACAAAAAATAAAAATAAAAATAAAAATAAAAATAAAAACAGATCTTTATAGCAAAAAAGAATGTTAAGAAATAAATTAGGATTTCATTTTAAAGTGGGTGAAATTAAGCAATATATACCGCAAGAACAATATTGCAAAAATTGCAGGGGATATAGCAGAGTTGTTCTTGTGAACTATTGATGCAGCTTGACATGATTGAAATTTGAAGGAAAAGAAAAATAACAAAAAAAATGAAGCTTTAGAAGGGACTGGAAATTAAAGAATAAATTGCAAAGAAAACCCTTAAAATGAAGTGAGAGAGAGAAGAGGAAATAGGCACTGAAATGGAGCAAGAAGATAGATGCTTTATATTTTTCTTCTGGTTTCAATGTATCAAAACAGTAAAACTTCTGGCTTATATATAGAGAAAAAGGATTTGCTTTAAAGAGAGAGAAAATGGGATCCAAAAAAGAAATTTAGAGAAAGAGAAAGAAAAACAAAAACAAAATTTGTACAAAAATTTATACAAATATTAATCAATAGTATACTAATTTTTACATAATACCCTAAATGTAAAAAACAAAGTACTTCTTTTATACAACAAAATAGATTAATTTGTGGATAAGAGCCATCATGAATAACTTTAAAAGACCATGTTTATGTTAGGTTAATTTCAAGATGTGAGTGAAAAGGAAAGTTGTCTCCTCTCGGCCAAAAATTAAGGCACGAGTAATAACGCAATCGATATAAATATATATTTATGATCAAGAGCTTTGAGTTTACATTTTTACATCTGAAATTCTTGTTTGAACTAAAAAAAAAGACACTACTTAATAATCATTTGAATTTTTATTTATAGTTTTTGAAATTATTTCTGTTTATTTTCTACTTTCTTACAATGATTTAAAGCTTTTTTTTTTCTCTTTTTTGAGGTGGAGAAAAATTATGGGGTTTGAAGAAAATGCTGGGACCAGGAAGGCAAAAAAGAGAGATAAAAGTGTAGTGGGTACTAGGGGGAAAAAAGTAGTTTCAGCCATGGCTGTGTGTGCTGTTCTTTGATTTGATAGGAGCTTTTGAATTTCAAGAAAAAGATGAACAACTACAAGAAGAGGAAAGAAGAAGAAAGAAGAAGAACAAGAAAGAGGATTCTTTGGCTGTATTACCATTTTTTAAAGTTCTCATTTGGATAATTATGGTGAAATCATTTGAATAATCTTTCTAATCTCTCCATCATAATGAAGTGCCTTAGTCGCTAAAAAGATCTTAAAAAATTAAAATATGATGATTCCAATCTATGGTAGTTATCTATTTAAAAATTAATTTTCTGCGGTAGCATCAATATGCAGTAAGATCACATAGTATGTCTCGGCAATAGTTGACATGTAAATTGGCCTAGACTATATGAAAAAAAAAAAAAAAAAAAATATCTCTATATATATATATATATATACTCTCTCTAACTACCACTTTCACGATCTACAAAAAGAGAAATAGTCTGATGCGACTGATACA
>JBBMKA010000020.1:12587201-12608019 GCA_037833695.1 Sechiopsis laciniata | reverse complement strand
ATTCTCTTCCTTCTGCATGAACTATTTAGGGGCATGATAAGTGTACATGTTTTACCGAACTTTTATGTTTTGACTATTGGGTACCCAATGACTAATTTAACGGATTTAATGTTTTATAAACTTTTTGTAAACAGTTGATTTGAAGTGGTTTTGTTTTTATACGTGCCCTAATGTCGAACGTTGTTTTCATGCATTTAGAGTTAAAGACTTAGGTTCAGACCTTAATTTGGGTCGGGTCGTTACAAATTGTTAGTGAAATAAGTACTTAAAAGTTTGTTATTCATGTGCCAATAATGAAAGTATGAGTTATGACTAATGTAACAAAAAATAAAACAACATATCATTCATGCATGAATAGCTTACATATATTTAATATGTCAACAATTAGGTACGATAAAGACTATATTTTAAGTTTTTATAAAACCATAAGAACTAAATTCTAAATTTTAAAACCATAGGGACTGAAGGGACTAAATTATAACTTCTTCAAACCTACTAAACTCTAGTTTAAAAAACCATGATGACTAAACTCTAATTTTCTTCAAACCATAAGAAGCGTTTGTTTGTCAATTTTAAAGAGAATTTACATTGAGCATTTACTAACTACTCTTCAAAAAATCACATCCAAACGAGTTATTGTAAGTACTCAAAACAATTACTCATTTCTAACTACTCAAAATAACGTTTTATTTTTAACTACTCATTTCTAATCATTCATTTCTAACTACTTAAAATAACTCTTTTTATAATCAATTATTTCTAATCATTCATTTTTAACTATCAAAATAACTTCTCATTTCAAATTCAAATTCAAACAAGTTATTTTCTCTAACTTTTCTACAAAAAAAAAAAAAAAAAAAAATCATATTTAAACAAGTTTTCAACTGCTACACATTCATAAAAGTTTACATCCAACAAGCTATTACAAAACTTTAATTTTCTTACCATTGAAAAAAATAACTCATCAAACTAACTTGTAACTTCTCTGTGTAAAACCTGACTCCCTAAAGACTAACTTATATTTTACCCATCTAATTTTAATGTTTAAATTTTACTATAATATAGTTAATAAAATTCAAAATAGGTTTGAAATGAAAAACAAAAGGCAACTGCCCTGCATTAAAAAGCAAAGGAATTTGACAGGTGTCAGCTCCAGAACGCACCGTCATATATCCAAAGTGCTCAACCGGAGAAAGAAAGAAACAAGTTAAATCTCCGTTATTACCAAACTTTTCGCTGTTATTCTATTTCTCTCTCGTCTGTTTCGTGTTTATGTTCAAGAGCAGCTAAGAAATAACCCCGAAAACCCCAAATCGCGAATCCAAGTAACACAATTTTTTCTTTGATTTTTCTTAGAATTTTTTTGTTCTGAGCTTTTTTTAGTGAATTTTATCATCAATTGCTTCTTGTGGATAGGTGAAAATGGCGGAATCAGTGGAGAAATACATTGAGAATGAGGAGGAGGTTGTGTCCTTCGAACTCCCTGCTCCTCCTGGCTGGAAGAAAAAGGTGTTCTTCTCGCTTTGATTCCTTTCAAATTTTGGTTTCAATTGCTATTCTGTTACTTATTTTTGCTATACAATGTTGATTTGTCGACTGTGGTTCTGTTGTTCCTGATTTTTAGGGTTTCTTTGGTGGAAATTCACTAATTATAGTAGCTAGGGTGTTTTCTGGAAGGTTTGATTTTCGAATTTCTTGCTTTATTTCCCTTTTTATTTGGATTTCTTTGTTGGTCTCTCTAGTTTCTGTTTTACTTCGTTTTGGCATGGCTATGTACTTATGTTTTGTTGGTTTTCTGCTTCATGATGAGTTGAATTTTAGTCGGTCCTGGACAAATTTGCGTTTCCTTCTTCTATTCTGGTCCGATAGATAGTGAACGACAGTGTTCTGAAATGTTATTTGCATTATCTGAGGAGGATTAGGGCTGCTAACATCGATAAATTTTTTTTATTATTTTTTTAAATTTTTACTGAAAAGTGCATGTTCTGCCTTGATTTCCCCTGCTTCCACAAGTGTGGATAAATGTGTGTGTGTATTTTCTATTTTGCAACCAATACCAGCTGCTGAAATTCATTTGGTTGTATATTTTCATAATTTAAATCATTTCCTCAGTTGTTGTTAGTTCTCTAACTGATTACACTTCCTTCAATTTTATTTTGTTTTACTTTGGAATTTTTTTTTTATACTTATATTATTTTGTTAGAATTATATTCTTGCTCAAGGATTTCCCACATGTGGCTTAGAATCTCAGTTCCTAAGTTTGAATGCAAACCAAAATTCTCACAGTTTTTATACATGATTTGAGCAAGTGGATTCATTATTTGGATGCTACATATATAACTTATAGGGGAAAACATGAGGATACTATTGAGATGTTGGTTAGCTATTGCTGTTTTTATGTATCATCTCTTTCTTGCTATTATCCAACTCAACCTTTTGGCCTATAGAGCTTGCTTATTCTTTGGGCAGCTCTAGATGTTGGGATCTAATATGGGAGGGACGTCAAAGGGACTTAAGGATTTAAGATGACAAGAATGATAGAATGAGATTTTAGGGGGATGTTTGTCATGATGGAGACTGAAGAAGTTTTTTTTTTTTTTTTTTTTTTAATTTTTAAAAACTTAATTTAATTAATTAATTAATTTTTTGTAATAGGAAACAAGACATTTTCATTGATAATATGAAAAAGATCAATAGGCCTATCGGAACAAGGAAAATAGAAACGATACAATGAACCAATCAAAACAAGGAAAATAGAAAATTTACAGTCGAAGAGATAGATCAAGAGTGAAAACCATATAAACAAAAAAAAAAAGTCAAGTAAAATGTCCTAAAAACAGATCAGTAAACAAGCAGATGTCACTGGAAAATGTCGATGACGTTGTGGTGTAGATGTCCTTGTACATGACTATAAATAAGGTCGGGACTGCCCATGTTTGTTGGGACGAAGCAATATGGAAGTTGTCAGTATAGGCTTGGTGTCGGTCCAGAGGCTGAGGTGGCGTGCGAGTTCAATGGAGAAGGAAGACGCCATTGGTTCGTGTGAAGTCAAAGGGTATGCCGGATTTGTAAAATATCTCCAGATATGAAAAATGAGGTTGCTCTAAAATGAAGGGTAACTTGGGAGCGGTAAGATTGGGAGGTTTAGGATGCGAGATTCGCCTGTTCTAATGTGTGGGTGGTTGCTGGAGAAGATGAAAAGCTCTTACCTTCAGCTATGGCATCTTCAGAGGGAGCAAAGGCAGAATCCTTCACGACGTCAGTCGATCGTTCACATATCCACAACAAGGGAGAAAGAAGCTTTGTGCAAAGAGAAGCTTCGTACATGGGAAAAGGAGAGATGTAGATCTGGAGCCTTTCAGTTGGAGAGAAGGAGCCACGGTGAGAAAAGAGATGTTATGATGAAGAGATCCCAGCTCGCACACACTCTCCAGTAAGGAAGAAACGAAGCCCGTAGATGTGCAAGCATGAAGTTGTGTGCAAGAGAGGGTGGGTGCAGATTCACGATGAGGGAGAAAATCCAATTGTGCAAACTCTCTAGCAAAGAAGGAACGAAGCCTGCAGGACTCTTGGAGAAGCGTGCCTGGGGGGGGGGGAAGAGGAAAACCTCCTCACACTTATGGAGAAGATGCACGATCTCCGGTGACCGTCGTTCCTACTCCCACGTTAGAGAGAGGGATAATATGGGTTCTAGGGTTTGGAGGTTTTTAAAGAGAAGAAAGGTAGAGAAAGAATGGGTGTTTTTTACATGGCATGAGGGGAGGAAGTCTTGAACTGAAACTACTAAGGTATTTTAACATTAGTTATGCTAAATTTATCAGAGAGGTCTGGAACGGTCAACACTTTGGTTGGAAGTGATAGGCCCCTACTATATTTCATTAATTGTAAAGCAAGCTCCCCAACCAGTTTTTGTTAGCTGGACGTATGTTCGATGTGCAACTTCTGTTTTATTCTGGTATGAGAAGTTAAACCAGTTTCTGTTGCTCTATCAAGTAGTTCAAAGTTCAAATTGTTGTTTGCAGAAGGTCCGTAAATAAAATTTCATCTTATCATTTTGATAAATATAATCTAAATAAAAAAATAGTCTCGTGATCAAATAAGTTCCATTTTCTAGAAAAACTTGATACTTATGGTAATATTGTGTATATATTGATATTGATCATCCTTGAATTTTTTTGTGAAAAAATATACATAAAACTCAAAACTCTTTTTCTTATCCCTTAAATTAAATTAGTTGTCTCTTGTTAATTTAACTTGGGTACCCTATTTTCTTAATTTTTGTAGGTAATATTTATTAGGTTTCTTGTTGTGCTTTAGTCTCTTTTATATTTGGGGTTCTTTTTTCGTGATATCAAGTATAATTGAAAATGGATAAAATTATTTTCAACCTTTAGAAAGTTTTTTTTAAAAAATATTTTCTTCAACAACATTAAAAGAAACTGCAATTCTAATAAACGGTGAAAAAGAAACACTATATATATATTTTTTTGTTTTAGATTTTGATTATGATTCTCTTCCTTTGCATCTATATATATGGTTATATTCATTTTTAAACAAATTAAAAAATATATTATTTTTTAAACCGATTACGATCAAATTATATATTTATAAAGTTATATTTTCTAAATTACTATACATCAAACAAAAAGGCTTGATATAGTTTGAGTAATCAATATAAATTGATTGCGATCAAATTATATATTTCTAAAGTTATGAAGTTATATTTTCTAAATTCAAGGTGTATTTCATAGCGTATGTTTAAAATTATATTTATATTAATTTGTGCCCTAATCGGCCACTGTTTTTGGATCTTGCTGTTTGACTTCAATGACCAATCAGCTAAATATCTCATGGGTATATTCGGATAGTTCCATTCCAAACTTATTCTAGTGTTTTACTTCTTTACCATGGCTAAGAGATATACTTGCCCAGCATTTGTTCTTTGTTTTAGATTCCTTGATCAATAATCTGGTGGCTAATGCCAAGAAGTGCACCTTTTCACAGCATCAGAGTGAGTTTGTAGGTGATGTGGTGTCTGAGTAAGATGGCTGTTCATGACTGTAAAGTCCAAAATATGTTGAATTGGTCACATCTACCTCCAACCTGGCTTACATGTTTCCACTGAAAGTCTGCGTTTTTATGTTCAAATGCATGGTCCCTCACCCAACAATTAAAATTGATAATTTGAGTCAAATCCTAAGGTTGGGGAAGGTTTTCAACGTATCAAACACGCGATGATCAATGTGCCTCTGGTTGCATTACCAGACTTCTCAAAGCCATTCATTGCGGAAACTGATGGTTCAGACTTCAGATCACAGATTGCTTTGGCTCATACAAGACCAATGAGTTATCGCCTGTTTCAGCCAACTGCCAAGTTTTTCAGGAAGATCTTGTTACAAGCCCATTGATAAAAGGGAACCGTTGATAATTGTGATCACCCTTTGGAAAATGGTCTCCATAGTGATTCAAAATTCATAAGATCAACGCAGATTGAAGTTCTTGCACAAACAACAGTCCAGGTTGGGAAGCCTAATAGTTATTAAGAGAACGAGCTGAGAAGTGAGGCTCATGGTAGGGATCGGTAGATTCATCTGGGGAAGACAGGAAAATTCCTGTAGGATGGAGAATTGATAGCATTTTAAACCTTTTCCTTATTTTCTTTTGGAAATGATTCAATCTCTTACCTGGGTATTCCATTTAATTAGATCTTTTTCAGATGGAGGTGGATGAATGGTTAGTGATGAAAAAAGAAGAAGGCAAATTGTAGGTCAGAGTAGGCATCCTGTTACAGATGGTCTACCTTGTTAGTTCACATGCCATGCTATTTCTGGACAGCAAGTCAGACTTCTAAGGTTTTGAAATTTAGAATTCTCAAATTCTCGAGATTTTTCTTCTGGCTTATTGATCTTGGGAAGGTTAATTCTTTTTTCTTATACAGAAGCTCAAGATTATAACTCCATCCTTCGATCGTGCTGTTTTGCCAAAATTACGCGTCTGATTTTTTTCTCTGATATGCTCGGTGATAGCTGGTGTTTTGTTTCCTCTATCTTGTGAAGAATTCTTGGTTCAGCTCCTGTATGGGTTTCATGGTAAAAGAGAAGTCGAAGATTTCGGTGGATTACTAATTCTTTTCTTTAAAGTTTATGGCCAAAGAGGAAGGAAGAATTTTGTATAAGAGGGTGGCAGGAACTTCCTTGGGTGTGAAAGAGGATGTACATTTTTTTTTTAGGCTTCTAGGAAGTTTTTTCTTTGGTGGTGATTTTTATAGTATTGTAATTCAAACCAATTAGAGATCTTTTTTCATCCTCATTGGGGAGGAGGAGCGACTGCTTGTTTTCTGTATTATTTGTATGTATTTTTTCTTATTGTTGGGATTTTTATTTGCTACCAGAGTGTTAGGAAAGAATTGTAAATACCAATTAAAAACGTTTGAGGAAAAACGCACAAATTTAAGTGGTTTAATAATGTTGTGCAAGTTATATGAACAGGCAGAAGAGAAAAACTTTTTTATTAGGAGATAAAAATACAAAATTGTAAGATAAACGGGGTTAGTGTTTTAAGAAATTTTATGTACTATGGTACATCATTTGATGCAAATTACATAATAGTTAGATATGAAAATACAAAACACAACATATTTTTTTTTGGCTTCAGAGGCATTGCCCTGGCACTTAGCTTCTGAATCTCGATCGGTTGATTGGTCAGCGAGATGCCATATTATATTGAATATTCACAACGTAGTTCTAAGACATTTCAACAAATTTTTATATGAACGTACTAACCAATCTAATAGCTCAATCAATATTTAACTTCTAATATCTTATATTATTAACAGAACAAATAAGATCAGGGATGCTGGTTTATTGGTTGCGTTTAATTGAATGATATGAATATTTGGCAGTTTTTTCCCAAGCAAGGCATATCCCCTAGGAAACATGAGGTCATATTCACAACTCCCACAGGGGAGGAGATTAACAACAAGAGGAAGTTGGATCAGTACTTGAAGGCACACCCAGGTGGACCAGCAGCTGCTGAATTTGATTGGGGCACGGGTGAGACGCCGAGGAGGTCAGCAAGGATAATTGAAAAGGTTAAAGTGACTCCACCAATCGAAAGAGAACACCCCAAGAGAAGAAGATCTTCCGTGTCGAAGAAAGATATTAAAGGCACAGAAGGTGAACCCGAAATTCTGGAGAAGAAAGCAGTTGACAACCAAGATGCTGGAAAAGATGAAAGCATGGTTGATGCTGAGGTAAAAGATGATGATAAGAAGGAAACAAAAGATGATGCTACCAAAGCCGAGACAGCAAAGCTTGACAACTCGTCAATTGCGGATAGTGATGCTGAAAAACAAAAGCACAAGATAACTAATGAATCAGATCAAGAAAAATTGGTAGGAAATGTCAATGAAAAGGAACCTGAAAGCTCTAAACTAAACCTCAATGAGAATGTGGAGGGAGCAAAGCAAGAGGAAAAGAAAGATGGTCATTTGGATGAAACTGTCAAACCTGACACTCTTGTATCTGAAGAAAAGGAAAATGAACAAGAGGAGAATAAAAAACCTAATCAACAGGATATTGAACTTGAAGGAGAAATCAATGACAAAGCAGCTACAACAACTCCAGAAAAGAGTGAGAAACATACTGAGACAAACAAGACAATTGAAGTCACTGAGAATGTCATCCACAGGAATGAAGTTTCTGGCTGGTGAAATAAGAGCCTTGAAAACAAAACCATATTAAGTTTCTGGCTCTGGGATCTTCATTGATTGCTTGGTAGCTTTGTAATTCTGATGTGGTTATTTGTAGTAATCTAATTATTGACAAAAAACATCCTTCCGTACAATCATAGATTAGGGTTATTATGTTCCATGGTTTTTTTTCACTTGTACTGAATAAAATTGTAGCTTGTAATGACCTTTGTAACAATTAAGTGTAATATGTTTGTAATGTTATATTGTAATGTAAACCTTTGTAAGGTAGAGATTTATCCATACTGATTTAGTTGGAATCCTTGTTTGATCCATGTGGTTCACTTGTACTGATATTGTAAGGATCCTTCTGTTTGATCCTTTTGGAGCCTCTTTGTTTGGTAGGTTGTCTTTGTATATTTTCTTGTCTGTCTTTTTTATTCTTTCCTTTTTTTTTCTCAAAAGAAAATTCCATTTATCCAGTCTTTTAAAAAGATCCTGGTATACAATGGTGATATAGTTTAATGTTTAAAAAAAAAAAAAAATTAGAGTAAATGTTATTTTTTATTCAGTAAAGAAGGGTTTTTGCATTGGGATTAGTCAAACTTGTTTTTGACAAATAATTACAAGATGACACATAACCTTTTGTGCCCTTTTAAAACCTTTTAAAACAGAGTTGAAAGAAAACAAAAAAAATAATAATAATATGGAATTCATTGGATGTTTTGACTAGACTTTGAAGAAGCTATGCTACAATCCAACGAGGATTTCCAACCATCAAGTGCTTTCCATGATCAATTGGGATGATTTTTTATTTTTTATGAAAAGAAACATTTCATTGATCAATAAAAAAGTGAAAACAAAAAGACTCCAAAAGAAGCAAAAAGAAAGGAAAAAAAACATCAAGCACTAATCAGAAGCAAAAAGAAAGGGAAAAAAAAAACATCAAGCACTAATCAGAAGACTAAGAGAAATGAAAAGGCAAGGAAAAGCATATAGGAAAAAGCAGGGATCAATGCTCCATCATTGTTTCTACCAATAAATCCTTGGTTATGGATTTATCACTGAGAATAATAGATTACATATTCTGCAATTTCCTCTTTAGTTTATTCATCTTCACACACTGGGAAAGTTTTTCTTTTGACTTCACTGACAGAATGACCATAATATAAATATAGTCAGTTACAACGTAATGAATAGGATAATACAACTAAACTTGAGGGGTTTGAATAGGAGATTTTGAACGATCATCGGGGAACGAAGATAGATAGACAGGTAAATACGGTAGAGTCTTAAGAGGCACAACATGTTCATCCATGAATTGTCTCTAAAGATGGCTATATCACAGGTTCAAGAGTTTGTTGTTGCGAGGTAAGAGAGGTTGGACATAAGAAATGAGCTTTGGTATCGAATGCAAAAGAAAAGGACTGATGTACGAGTTAGGTTTATAAACGACGATTAGAGATCGAACATCTGTTGAATATTTCTTGAACTCCTGATCATTGTCAGTTTTATTATAATGAACAAAAGTTCTGCCAGTATTTTGATGAATGCTGATAAGATTCTACTTTATTCATGAACAGAATATGCATTGGTTTCCTTAAACAAATTAAGAATAAGATTCAAACTAACCAATGTAATCTATCCAATGATTCAAAGCTCAGTAACATCGACACCAGAGACTCGATGAGAAGATGACGAGAAATTTCAGCTTCTTGACATTTAATTGCAATGAATTGGGAGGGGGGAAATAGCTTATAAAATGCAATAAATGAGATCAGAGCAGATATTTGTCTTCAACTCAAAGCCCCTTCAGCTGTCCAACGAGCCCTGCCAAGGCTGTCCATTTCTCAAGAGCACTGGCAGATGCTACAAAGGCAGTTTTGGAGGATTCAACATCATTCCGAGTAACTGCAATACAAAAATGTTAATGATTTAGGACTCTGTGAAGGGTTAACTCTTGATAGTTCTTCTCTTTGTTTTTTTTTTCTTCTTGATAATCGGGAATCAGAACTTTGCTCCACTTCATATCTGGGGAGCCTGCATCTGCCCCAAGGCCCGGAACTAAGAGGCAACAAAAGATTTTACAATTATTTTTATTTTATATCCGTGACTGTTTAGACCAATTTATGTGCGTCTCGACTATTGTCACATGATATACCATCTGACCTTAAAATATTTGGATGTCAAGAAAACTCATAGAAAATTAATTTCTAGATAGGTGGCCACCATAAATTAAACCCATCACCTCTTAGTTACTTAAAACTCTCTTAACCATTAGGCTACTTCATGATGGTTATAAAAGATTCTACAATTGAGAAAATGGAAATAACAAAAGATTCTACAATTAAACTCACTCATGGGTTTCCAACCGGGACCTCCAAGGTAATATACCTTGGAGACCCCAAACTTCTACCAACGAGACCGCCACTTTGGGATCTCTCTTATCTTGATAATTTTACCCTGTGCAAAGCAATACATTTGTTTTATCTTGGCTGATAACCCACCTGATGAAATTAACGAAGCTAGTGAGGAGTTGAATGCATCCACCTCAGATTTCTCTTCATCACTTGAGCTCAGCTGCTCAAGTCACAAAAAAGTCAGAAATTCCTCAAAGTATCATATCACTACTCATGAACCTGACAAACAATTTAAGTTGTGATAATTGGTACACGTCTTGTTGCATTAAAAGGGTTGCTAGCTAGAAAGATGAGCTAGTTCACATAAGGCTAGATTATATATTTTGTCCCTAAATTATATGCTGGCTTTCAATTTAGTCTTCAAATTTTTAATTTTTTTTAGGTCATTAAAATTTTAAACTTGAACACCATCTTGGACTAATGAATTGTTTTTACAACAATGTTCTTAGTCCTCCTTCGAAAAAAATGAGGCGTGATACTATACATTGACTGATAAGCTTAAAAATGAGGAAAAAAAACGACACGTTAATACAATAAAATTTTGTAATGTACATCATGTTCACAAAATTTATGCAAGGGAAGAACTTACACAAAATCATGTCCAGATGCAGTTGTTTAAATTTGTATTCCAAATAACAAGTAACGTCAGGTCAATCATTTTCTAAAAAAGGTTGGGACTAACAACTAATAAGTTGTAGAATTTTGTGAACCATCTTGGCAACAGTTAGTTCAGGAGGTTAAAGGTGCCATAAAGTAGTAAAAACAGTCCTGATTTTGTTATACATATTTTACTAACCTTGTTGAAGGCTAAATTGGCGTTTTGGACCCAGTCTGCATCACTACTACCCCCAAGAACTGAACTTGCTGTTGAGAAGTCATTATTATCAATGGCTTGACCAACTTTGCTCAGTTTGTACACAACTTCCTGGAGGTATGCTGCAAAAGATCAGATCATTATGACAAGGTTTCAGCTCAGGTTGTATTAGAGGTCTTCTCATAGTTTTAACTCCGAAAGCTTATAATGAACTCTATGATTGACTGTAACACTTGTAATCCACTCACATGAAGAATTAAGCCTAATGATTTCAAAAACCAAGACCATACTAAAATTCTCAGAGGATTGCTAGACTCACTGTTTTGAAAAGCTTGAGTTTGTGTAGCCTCTGTTCCAATTATTGAAAGAAAAATCTAAGTTATAGAAACTTTAGTTTATATAGTGTGTTTGACATGTGAGTTTTTTTTTTAACTGGGAAATTGGAGCCTCTATACTTAGGGCACCCATGTCTGTCCCAATGTCCCAACCTGGGAGGCAATAAAGGATTTTACAATTAAGCTTACTTGTGGGGCTCGAACTTGAGATCTCCAAAGAAGCATGCTTTAGAAGTTCCATGGCTCAACCAACAAGACCGCCCTTTGGGAACATTTGACATGTGAGTTTGTGATTTGCAAGAGAAGAGTGAGTTTGAAAAATTAATATATGTAGCCCTTAGGTTTAGAAAACCTACAATCTAGGAGATCAGGAAGACCATATAACACACATATGCTTGACTTTAGAACTCTATGCTATGAAAACATAACCAATTAGTCAAATACCCATACCCTTTAAAGTTATACTAAAAGTATTGTTATTTATGGTTAATGGATAAATTACTTTTCAAAATGCATCTTTTTTAGTATTTTCAAGGCAACGTAGCTAATTCAATTTCAAGTTGTATTGATCAAGGAGAAGAGTACATCTTATATAGCCCACTAAGAGAATCATCATGGAGTGGCCTAGTGGTCAAAGAGAGCTTTAGAGTGTTTAAAGTGATGGGTTCAATCCATAGTGGCCACCTACCTAGGAATTAATTTCCTACGGATTTCCTTGACATCCAAATGTTGTAGGGTCAGGTGGTATGTCCCATAACATTAATCGAGGTGCACGCAAGTTAGCCCGAACAGTCATGGATATAAAAAAAAATGATAAATATAGCCCATTAAGGGACTTACTATTTACGCTAACTATCTAGGGGGTAAATGGATAAGGGTACCTAAATAGGTCATATCATTTAAATATATGGTGGATTACGTTCATTAACAAATTCTTCTTCAGATTTCCCCAAATTTCTACCTTTCTCTATCTTCATTTATGTAATGAAATCGCTTTTCCTGCAACTGGGGCAGAAAGTACTTTGTAATTGGATTCACATTGTTTGTTTTTCTGGTTTTCCATTCAGTTTTCCAAACAACTTCATCTCAAAATCCTCACCTACCATATAACAATCTCAATTATCAACAGCACAAGAAAGATTTGTGTGATATGCTCTCACATTTCATTGTTACAGAATCACGAAAAAAAAAATCCAATTAGAACTATTTCGAAACTCAAAATGAAATGAACACCCATTAATCCAAATCAACAACTCAAACAACAGCAGAAAACCCAAATGAAAACCAGAACATATCCAGCAAGTACAGAATCAAATTCCCAAGTTGAAAGTTCATACGAAACCTTTTTCTTTATTGGCAGAATTGATAACCCCCTGTCTTTCGAGTCTCTTCTTTCTATCATTCTTCACCTTTTCCAAAAGCTCTTCATCATCATCAGCTTCAAGAATGGCAGCATTTGCATCGGAAAAGCCTTCTCGACCCACAAGAGGGAAAATGAAACTGGAAATGAAGGATATTGAGAGGCTTCTCTTTGTTAAAGTTGGAATTTGCGATAATGGGTCATTGTTTTCCTTGCAGATTACCAGTCGCCTGGTGTTCTTACAGCAATGAAGGCAACCAAATCTTGATCTCAACAATGGCGGTGAAGAAGAAGAAGAAGAAGTAGAAGAATGGAATGTGTTTGCTGTTGATAGGAAAGATGTTGCCATCTGTGCTTTTTTTTCTTTTTTCTTTTTTGGTTTTTTTTTCTCCTCTTTTACTTGTGATTCTTGGTGGGTTTTTTTTGGTGCAAAATCAGAGGTATTGGATGCTTGGAATATTTGGGGATAAGGTTAGTTGGTGGATTCTGTCATCATTTGATCCATTCATTTTTTTCCTAAGTGCTTTGGTTTGGTTTCATCAATTTATGTAAGGAGTGTTTGGAGAAAATAATTATTAGGAAGAAGATGAGAATTTAGAAGAGAAATAAGGAAGAATGATTATAAAAAAAATGATTATCTGTATTTGGTCATCAACCAGTAAGATTATTTAGTTCAAAAAGAATCTTCGATTAAAATAGTTGATAGAGCTAAATGATATGTGATGTTAGATAATCTACTTTTGTAGTGTAATATTGAACGCATATTCTTCATATACATTGTTTGGCAAATCAACTCAATAGGGAGCTGAAAGAAGGTTGGTCGAAATAAATTCACATTGTATGCACACATTATTGAATACATAAGAAAATGTGTAGATATTTTTTTAGTCCGTTAAGATTGTGTAAAGATTTTGATTTTGATGCAACAGAATCACGACCATAATAGGTCATATATATATCCCTATTGAGGAGATAATTTTTATTCAATCTTTCTCCCATTTACAAATTCGATATGGTATCAAAGCAATATTGCTTATGATTTTTTTATTCGTGCAAATACTTTTCCTCCTCTCTGTGGACGATTGTTTCTTCTTCACTTGTAGAATTCAATTATTTGCAATTTTCTATTTTTTTTCGATTGCACTTTACATCAGCTTGTGGTCTCCATTGGTCAGAGGGCAACGAAAAACCGAACCAATTTAATTCAATTGATCGGATTGATTTTTTAGCACAAAGTTGGACAGATCGGTTTGTAATTTGAAAAAATTGAAAAATATTTGATCCATTTTGATTTTTGTTTTAAGAAACCAATAAAAATCGAACCAAACCGAGAATATATATATATATATATATTTTTACTTTTTTTTTGTCAATTAGTCATATAAAGTCATCTTCCTTCCATTATTTAGAAGATTTCTTAAAGTCTTAAATTAATCTTTTATAGTGAATGTTTTTTTATCCATCAAATTTTAATATATTTTTCAAACGAAGGTACTTTAATAATTTTAATTTCAATCCTATTTCATGTAAAAAACATCCTTAAATAATTTTCAATAAGTTTAAAAATAATTTCGACCATTTAAAAAATTGTTGTTTATGAGATTTTTTTTTTATGAGAAATGTTGTTGCTATATTAAAAAAATTGGACATTAGATCGGATCTAAAACCAAACCGAACCAATGGTTCTATTCTTTATTAGACATTGGATAGGATCTATTTTTTGAAAACGGTACAAAACCGAACCAAAATCACCCCTAGGTCAGGCCACAGACCTATCAAACACTTGAGATGGTGTGCCAATCAGGCACATCATCCGTCCAGTCGTATTAATTAATTTCGTGGAGATTCGTTGAATTTCCCAAATCGCGTCATGTGTGCAGAAAATTTTAAACCGCACAAGCATGTTCCGTGCAACATTTCTATTGGTCCGCTAGGAATTCCAAACTATCATCATTATGTGCATACAATCAGCGGGAACCATTCCAGATGTCAAATGTGATGCCTAATCATGTCCTACCAACTTTCAAGCGTCTAATCTAGTTGCGTCTAGCCTCTGTCGTGTGCGAGTCTTGTGCATCAAATCAGGTGAACTGAATTCTTTTTTCATTTTTTTTACTCGATGTAGTTTGATTTTTTAGTTCAATGTTTAGGAATTAGATAAAGTAGAGAATTAAAAAAAAATATATGAAATTGAGAAACAAAAATGAATTGAATATACCTGGTTTTGACAAAAAAGAAAGCAACATCCTAGTGAATATGTTTTTGTTTTATTTTTTTTCTAAATCTCTTTCTGGTGAATATGTAATCTCGGATATCCTAAACAAAAAAAACCAAAAGTGTTGCTATCGTTAAGAAAAAAAAATGAAGAAATTGAAGCGATTTAAGAAACAAAACTAAATACGACACTATATAATTGACGAATCGAATTTAGGAAATTATGTGTATTATAAAACTAAAGGAAAAAATAGAAATGGGAGAAAGCAAACAGTAAACCTTCAAGTTTGTAGGAGTTGAAGAGGCGAGAAGAGAGATGAACTCAGAAGATGAAGAATAGAAGTCGAAAAGGCGAGAAGGTGTGTAAGTCGAATAGGGTTTTTTAGGCGAGGGACAGAGAATTGAACTACGAAATGAATAATTTTAGGGTTTTTTAGTTATTATTTATATGGTCGGTTCGGTTTGGTTTTCTTATTTATTTTTTCATACAAAACGGAACCAAACAAAAAAAAATCAGTTTTCTACCATTTTAAATCGATAGATCCAATGAACTTTTAAAAATCCAAACTGGTCCATTGGATCGGTTCAGTTCGGCTTTTTGGATTTTCTTTTCTTCTGTAGTCTGAAGTGTTAATTCTGACTCGTTTGTGTGATATTAGTCTGGAATCACAATAGGACTTCTAAGAGCACTTCAAAAGGGATTTCAATGGTAGAATCGTTGTATTTTAGCCAAGTTAAGGGACCTTAACCCCTAGTCCAAGATCATGTGGTTAATTATGAGCATGTTTAAGATAGTTAATTGCTAGATTGTCTTGATATAATGTTGTGCTTGGTTCTGTAGTTTCAAATATTCTACTGATATTTTATGTTTACCTTAGATAGGAGTGGCATGTAGAATCTGTTTACTTTACAAAAAGCATGGTTGACGTTTCATATTGAACATGAGTTTACTAATTGTGAATATCCCAAAAGGGATTTTCTTGTAATCCCAAAGGGGATTATCTTAGTGTCCTAAAGGGGCAATTAAGCTATCAGGTGAGGGCGATATCCCACTCGCAGTTATTGTGAGAGGATGGTTGGCTGATCAAAGCACTCTACCTACTAGAGTTCTCCTGATAGTATCATAGGTGCCTTATCATGATTTTGGGAGTGTGTAGGCGATGTCCCACTATGAGCGGTGTTTGTACTACTGTTTCACTACGAGAGTATGAGTCTTGAGGGCCGCCGGGTTACTGTGTCCGCTAAGGACATTCTCCCTAATATAGGTAACCTAGATTGCCCAAGTGAGTCATAAGACTTCAGAGGGTATTTTGGTCTTTGGCATTGGCCTTAAGCAACTCATAGAAGCTTGGGTCATTGAACCCCTTCATTGTTTTTGTGATGCGATAGGCTTTTTTATGCACTTCTTAATTAACTAACTTTCTTTATGAGTGGCACATGCAATTCTAATGTTTCAAGCATTCATAAGCCAAATATGCAAGCATACGCATTTAATTGTAATCAAATGATAAGTAAAAGTCGTTCTTCATAGGGATTGAGTTATTCACAATTAGCAATGTTGACAAAAGAGTTGAACAAGATAATAAAGGAAATTAAATTGGTCTCGATCCAAATAGTATAAATTGAACAACTAGTAAACTAAATTTTTTTAATGAACTGGGATGATAACCAAAAGAATGAAATCTAATCAACTGCGATGTTCTCAACATGCAGAAACTAATTTAGCAGTAATTTAAATGATTAATGACTTCTGTGATTTAAATGCAGAAATTAGTGTAAGATGATTGTATAGGAATAAGGTTTGGGTTAAGGTTCTAGAATTGCAGCTAACATTTCTTAGAGGCAAGTAATAGGTAAGGCAAAAGCTCTACACGACACTAGATTTAGGGACATCTCTCAAAATGCAATCACAACGACTTGAATTCTCATTCAAAATCAACAACATTAAATTAGTGAGTCATTCTTTCTCTCACATAAACTAACAAACACGAACTAGTAGATCTCTCATCGTTCCTTCTCTCGAAGCTAACAATGAGCAAGCACGATCAACGCTTACTTCAAAAACTTTAACTATCATGATTAACTTCGCAACTCCCTCTTATCTCTAATGTATGTAGCTTACATTCCCGCCCCTTAACCTTCACCTAGAATGCTTAGTTCATCATCGACTCGAAACAAATAGAAAATAGAGTACGGAAGGCAGTAGAAATTTGATAGCTAGAAATGAAACCACAGCAACAGAAACTCAGATGGAAATACTTAGAATCGAATACGAGCAATACACACCATTACAAATAGCAAACACTCGGAATAATAAGAAAGAGATGAACTCTAACTTTTAATTAAAACTAATTCCAAAATGTTAAAAAAAATGAACTACACAATACTCGAAAGTTTCTATTACTAATCGAAGCTGCAGAAAAATGCTACAAGCAAAGAAAACTGAACGATTTAACATTGAACCAAATAATACGAAAAAAACTGCTCCTAGAAAAATAGAGCAAATTGGTAGCGCCAACATCTGAAATTTCCTTTTTCAGATACCTTTTCTCCCTTGATTTGTTACTACTCATAATGTCTCATCCATGTTCTGTTTAAGGAGCTCTCAAACAATGGTCCACATCTAAGTTAAGCTCTCAAGGGTTACATCATTCCATCTTCATCCTCTACGTGTCTAATGAGCGATTTCATTAATTCCCCATCGAATCCCATACACGAGTGAGTTTGAGGCAACATATTTCTTCTAAGTCCTCAATTTTGGATGCATTTGACATTATATTATGCCCTTTTTTAATTCATCTCGATAGGAAGCTATCAACATTCCCAGCTCCTGCGAATATAACAAGTAATTAGCAAGACTTTAGGATTTAATAATTCACTATAAATGACTTCAAACATTCAATTTTTACTCCTAAAGTTCAAGTTTTTCCTAGATTTTAATCCAATCTCTTTAAGTAAATCATGTTTCACATTTATACAAAATTTCTCAACTTAATGCCATTCTAACTCTCGAAATTATTCTATTATTGTGCAAACAACTTAGAGTTCATCGAGACAATGGATTAAATAACTCTTTAAATGAAAGTTATATGATGATTTGTTGTTGACTGTTCTTGTGCATTCTTATACAAATTCAAGCTAGGGATCCTTACTGAGTTTAAAAATTCACATATTCTTCTTTGGGCTTCCACATGTATTCACGGGCTTTACCAGGATGGATGGTGGGGATTGAATTAAATATGGGACTAGCTTCATTGTTTTCTCTGCATTATATTTTAGTTATTATTCCTTCTATATGAACCATTTTATGGCATGTTGTTATTTAGAGATTTTACTGTGGATTGCATGTTATTTATATTAGGTACCTTAAACTTATCTTTTTGAATTTTCTTGAACTATTAAAACGTTCTTCATTTATAAATGGATTTGTTTTTACATTACATGCCACTATTTATGTATTATCTATTTTAAGTCCATGCATCAGGGTAAAGACCTAGATTGAGACCCTTGCTAGATCAGATATTTACAGTTGGTATCAGAGCTCAAAGTTATAGATTTGTAAACTAGCTTACTATGTAGGTTGTTTTGGGGTCCTATAGTCTTTAGCTGCTGGTCTCCATTAGGTAACTTGTTAAGGGATAATCTTTAAGAGCATGCTGACTAGAACTTTGTGTATTGTTAATTTTACTTGTTTATTGTTACATTTTGTGCTTAGTTGTTAGTCCAGTATAGACTAAGAAGTTTTTGGTTCTCTTGTAGACCTTTGGATATGTCTGATAGAGTAACTGGGAGTACAAATAAAGGTAAAGATCGAGAAGTACCTGCACCACCTGGAAGGTTGTCGATTCCTAAGGTACAGCAGCCTATTGAGACTCCCCCAATTAAGGGGGCATCAAGTGGAGCTGCAATGCCAAAGGCTCCAAGTTTGAGTCTAAAGGTCATGGCAGCAGTTCAATTTGTTGTTTAGGGTTACTCTAAGCGTCAGCATAAAGTTAGGGTTCTGTGCCTCACCCTTTAGTTGAAGGAAGCCAATGAGGAGCAAGTAATAACCAAAAGGCCATGGAAACACTAGGTTTTTTTAGGATTTCAGGAAGTGGAATCCTAAGGTCTTTAGCGGGTTATTTGAGAACCCCTGACATGGTTGTCTTCTATTGAGACCATTTTCTACCATATGGTCTGTCCTAAGGAATAGAAAGTATGTTGTCAAGTGTTTGCTTTGAGTGAAGGGGCAAATACTTGGTGGGAATTAGAATTGAAGATGAGATCAACTAACAATCCACCTCTTATCTGAGATGAGTTCAAGGATTTTTTTATTGACATATTTCACAGATTCAACCAAGTAGGAGTGTATAGTTGAGTTCACTAACCTTAAGTAGAGTAGTGATAAAATGACAGCTTATGAGAGAAAGTTCACGTGTCTGTCACATTATGCACCTGAAATGATCCCAATAGAGAAAGTAAATATCAGACTTTTCATAGCTGGCCTCAAGGAGGAGATTCGAGGGGATGTGAATGCTCATATACCTAAAGTCTATCAGGATTTTGTGCAGATTGCTAGAGACTTAGATGCCTAGTTTAGAGGCAAGTACCTCGTGTCACGACACTTGAGGTTAGTTGAAGCTTTAAGAGGAAATTTGAAGCGATCAAGCGATCTTAGTCTGGGAGTTGTCTGTAGAAACTCATGTTTAATAGATTTAGGGATAAAAGGCCAGAGCAATATCAGCAAAGACCTGAGGAGTATCAGCAAATACCAATAACCCAAAATTTTAGGGAATGTAAGAGTTGAGGAAATAGCCATAGGGGCAGTGCGAGTCTAGGAAAAGGTATGATATAAGTGTGGCAAGGAAAACACTTTGCCAAATTCTATAGATAGGATGATACAATGAAATGGTTAGAAACTTTACCAACTAAGACACTTGTAGCTAGATTAGCCCAGGAACAGGGCCGAGTCTATGCCACCACTCGTTAAGAGGCTGATAAGTTAGCCAATATAGTTAGTGGTATCGTTTGATTCTGGTTCTACACATTCTTTCACATTTTTTTTTATTCAGTCTACTGATTTTGAGTTGAATCCTTAGGGTTTAAGTTGGTTGTCGCTACTTTAGCATAAGGGAGCATGAAAGCTTGCAATAAGTTTAAGGCCTGCAAGCTAGTTATATGTGGAGAATCCTTGGAGATCACTTTCTTAGTTTTGCCTATGAGTGAATTCAATGTTATACTTGGTATGAAGTGGCTATTAGGAAACCGCGCGAGGATTGATTGTTGTCGTAAGGAAGTGGTCTTCAACCCTCATTCTAAACCATTTTCAAGTTTTGAGGGAGTAAAGCAGGAGATCGCATCAATCTTATTCGGCAGTAAAGGCGAGAAAATTGTTGTCTCGAGGTCCTTAAGGATTCTTGGCTTCGATCTCTAGGGAGAAGAATTTCAAGTTGTCGGTTGATGTAGTACCAGTGGTTAGGAAATTTGCATATGTGTTTCCTAATGATTCTTGTAATAGAGCTTGAGCCAAGAACCATTCCCATCTCAAGCACCTCTTATAGGATGGCTCTAGTTGAGCTTAAGGAACCAAAGGTACAATTGCAGAAGTTGATTGATATTGGTTTTATTAGACTAAGTGTATCACATTTGAGCCCCAATCTTGTTTATTAGACCAAGATGATAACAGATGTAAAATTTGTTCCAGGTCTTCAGCGAAACCTTATCTCATTAGGTGTTTTGGATGCTGCTGGTTATAACTACTCATCTCAAAATGGATTACTCTCAGTGAGTAAAAATGAGAAAATTAAGTTGTTTGGAAAGCTTTTCAATGGTTTATACATTCTGCAAGATAAAGCTTTTCAGCATGAGATTGATGTAGTTTCGGATAAATTTGTTAAGACTCCATTTGAAAATTTGAAAGGTTCTTCATCAGAAGTTAATTGTGTTGTTGATTCTGCTTATGCATCTGAAAATCCGTTTGTTGAGCCTTCAGTGCTTGTCAGTGAC
>JBBMKA010000020.1:12575384-12587101 GCA_037833695.1 Sechiopsis laciniata | reverse complement strand
ACATTTTAAAAAAAGTGAAACCACTAGCCAAACAAGCTTAACCATTATTTAAATATCCATAACCCAATAAACAAACATCATTTATCCATGATTTAAATAACTCTAAGCTTGCAAACAAACACCATCAATCCACCGCTTGAATGATCTTAAACCACCAAACAAACAAGCCTAAACCACAACTTGAATACATAAAGTCAGTAGCCAAACAAACCTTAAACCTCATTATAATAACCTTATCCCAACCTAGAATGACTTTAACACCATTTAAGATTGTTTTAACACAACCCAAACATGGGTCTTCTTCTACCTTTGGCTTTCAACTTTCCAACTCAACACCAATAAAGAAAGAGAAACCACCACTTTACCTAACTACGATATTGTGGACGAAACCCAACAGCTCCCTGCACGGTAGCGAACGGCCTCGTGAAATCACGGACCTACGTACGCTGCTGCTCACGCGCGCGAGCTACTGACCCACGGCTGCGACTACACGGTGTTGCTCACGACAGCGAACTCGCGGAACCCTACAACAGCGAACACGCTACGACTCTTCGGCGAACCCACGCGAACGAAGACAGACCAAGACGAACCCCCACCTCCACGCGAACACCTACGACGGTGACGAGGAGCTGCGATCCTCTAACCCACGCGCGCGTCGAAGCTTTGTGCACACAAAGGAACAAGCCGGACGGACTGAAGCTCAGACAAGGCAGGCGGCGGTGACACTTCTGTGACTCTGGCGAAACTCCAGCGACAAACAAGCTCGTCGGAAAGACGGATCCATGGCGGCGGAGTGCTAGTCGGAAAATGAAAATGGAGGCACACAATGAAGAAGATGAACAGTAAAAAAACCCTTGGGATTCCAACTTTTATTAAATATCAAGAGTCAAATGACCTAAATGCCCTTCTCTTTGAACTTAAATGCCCAAGTGCCATAAACCTCACTAACTTTAAAGAACCTTTATTTTATTCTTTTAAAAACCAAACTTGGGGTTATTACATCTAATTTCTCATCATCTGTCATGGTAGTAGGCCACTTATGAGGATTATCTAAGGCTTTTGCAACTTTCTTTTGCACTAATAAGGCTTTCATCTTCCTCTTCCATAAACTGAAGTCTCTTTTCCCACCAAATTTATAAACTACAAATCTCGCCAACATATTCAGATAATCACAAATAAGGAAAGCAGAGTATTCAGAGGATGCAAGCCTCAACCCAGAAAACGACAATTTCAACAAATCAAAATTACCCAAACAAATCACAAAGCAGCTATCACAATAATCAGTCTCAGAATTTCAAATCAATTCTCAAAATCTTCACAACAATGACATGCTCATAACTATCTCAGCTTGCAATTCAAAAGAAACAAGCCTGAACAAAATTCTAGCTACAATTTTAATTTTAATTTGTAGCACAAAACACAAATTTAGCATGTCAAATCAAAATCCAGCTCAAATTTCTCAAAAGCAGCTCAAATTATCTTATAAACAAACATATGGCAATACAAAAATACTCATCATAATTGGAGCAGCTAAATATCAAAATGGTTAAAACTTACCCCAATTTTAACTGCAAGGTTGCTGCATAAGTAGTAAATCACAAATTGATTTCCAATGCCAGCATAATTTTGTTTCATAAATCATGCACCCAATCTCAAATAGCTTGCTGAAGTTGCAAAATAATTTTTAAAAAAAAAATTCAATTTCCAAAAGCTCAGCCCAAATGAAAAACAACTTGTTAGCTTTGAATTCTTCAATTTACAAACACCATATAGGTCAAAATTCACCGCCTTCAAACTCTAAGTTGAAATTGATTTCTCAATTTCTTCGCAATTTGACCACCGCATGGATTTAATTGTTGCCAAAATAACCAAAAAAATGCTGAAATTGAAGCCCCTGGAATATACTAATTGTTGCCGAAATTAATGCTCAATTGCAATTAATAAATAGCAATTGGACATTCTAAACAGAAGCTGCTGTAATACCGAAAAATCACCTTAAAAACAAAGATCAACATAAATCGGAACTCAAAATTGAAGATCGCAAGAGTTTCCCTCCAAATCTAAATCAAATTACCACAGAATAATTCGATTTATCAAAATTCTATTTCGCCAATAACCAAATTATTAGTAGCAGAAGACGATTTCAATTTGAAACACGGCAGTTGCACAAATCGAAAAGAAACACACAGCAGGAACTAATTCAAAAAAGCTCGGATACCAAATGTAGTGCAAAATTGTTAGATCTATACTCTAAATCAAATTGCAAATGATAGATCTAAACCAAAATCAAATCAAATACCAAATAGAGATGAAATCAAACCAAATGAAAAAAGATTGGAATGGAGAAGAAAGATGAAGCACACCGGATTTAAGTGGTTCGGGAACTTCCCTACTCCACTGTTATGAATCGATTGAACTTGATCGATCCACCATCAAAATCTCATTACTAAGATTGTACAAGGGCTCTCAAAGGTAGCTAGGGTTTCTAAACTCTCTCTCAATGAAGAAGATAACCCAAATGTGCTTTATATAGAGCACATACTTACACAACTCACATGGTTAGTTAACTAACTCCCAATATTAACCCAAGTTACAAGTAACTCACCAAATGGGCTAATGATGTATAATTCACCTAATAACAATCTCGGTGCTGCTTTGTCTTTATTACGATACTTAAAGGGATCAGCTGGGCAAGGAATTCTTTTTCGATAATCTATGTCTTTTCAGCTCAAAGCCTTGGTATACTCGAAGATCAGTCACAGGTTTTTGTATATTTCTAGGCGATTCTTTAGTCTCTTGGAAGACAAAAAAGCAAGCCAATGTATTCCGGTCATTTGCTGAAGCGGAGTATAGAGCCTTGGCTGTTGTCACTAGTGAAATTACTTGGCTGTTGTCGTTATTATCTGATCTGCATATTGATGTTCCCTCCCCTGCCTTGGTTGACTGCGATAATCTAGCTGCTATTGCGATTGCCCCAAATCCAATCTTTCACGAATGTACTAAGCATATCGAAATCAATTGTCATTTTGTGCGGGACAAGATTGATCAAGGCACTCTTAAGCTACTACCTATTCGTTCTCAGTGTCAATTGGCAGATATGTTCACAAAACCTCTGAGGTGCACCACTTTACACGACATGATGGCCAAGATGAACGTTGTGAACTTGCGTCGAGGTTCATCTTCACGGGGGTATCAGAATATTAGTTCTACAAGTATTATTCTACACCTAGCATACTGTTCTTGTATTCTGTTTGATTAGTTAATATTTCTTTTCTTGCATTTGGTAAAACTGTATAAGGGGTTATTTTAGCTAATTGGTTTTACTGAATTGGTTATTCAACCAAAGATCAAGTTCCCTTTATTCCTTTTGAGCTCTCTTCTTTATTTAAGGTGAAGATGTTTGTATGCAAGTTAATAAGAAATTTCCTCTTCTATTCGTTATACTATTTTTTTTTTAAATGACTATATTTATAATTATTTTTTACATTTGACTAATCTTGCAAGTTTCACAAATTAAAAAAACTATATTCTACCTACAAATCCCTATCTTAAATTAACTAATGTAAATCTAACTAATTGTAGTAATAGAGTTTTTTTTTTTTTTTTTTTTTAATACCTGTATTGAAGAAGGAAATACTAAATTAAAAATTTAGAAGCCAATAAATTTTGGTGTCATATAATGGAGTAATTCAAGATGTTATAAATTCAAATATTTCACTTTACATTTGTTGAATAAAAAAAAAACTATACAAAAAAAAACTAAAAGATAATATATTTTTTCTTTCTGAAATTAAATTTTATTCGAAGAAAAGAATATTAAACTCAATTTTCTTTTCATGTATTCAAACACCCCAGTTCATAGAAATTTCATCCACTTCATAGAAATTTCATCCTCAATGTATTTAATAAACTTCTCCAAAGGAAAAGGGCCAAAGAAACCTTTCTTACCTTTCTCAACTTTTTTTTTGGGTTTCTTCCAATCTTTCTTTTTTTTTTTTTTTTTTTTTGCAGTAATCCAAACACAATAATAGCTTCCTAGCTTATGAAAAACTTGATTCATTTTTGTTTAAATATTTGCATTGAAACTTTCTTAGGTGAAATTTATGGAATATCCATTTCTTAACACCCAATATATGTCATATAAATGCTATTAAATGGACACGTAAGATCCAAGTCATTTATCCTTAAAAGTTTATTCAGCTCTCTTCACATTTTTAATATGAAACAAAGTGATTATCTCCTCCAAAAAGAAAAAATCATTTCAATTCATTGATGTTAAATTTTAAAATATTAAAGATTAAGGGGTATTTCTTTGCCATTTTTAAGAGAGATTTAGATTGTGGATTTACTAACTTCTCCTTGTAAAATTACATCTAAATGAATTTTTGTAAATAATCAAAATAATTCCTCATTTCTAATCATTTATTTATAACTATTCAAAATAACTTCTCATTTCTAACTCTTCAAAATAATTCATTTTCAACCACTCATTTTTAATCATTTTTTTTTTAACTATTCATTTTAAATCTACATTCAAACAAGTTATTGTCTATAACTCCTCTGCATAAAAACCTTATCTAAACGAATTTTTTACTGCAACTTCAATTTTTAACTATTTAAACTAAGTCTTCATCCAACACTTCCTAAATTATAATATTAGAGTTTTAAAAAATAAACTATTTTATTGAAGAGCAAATTCTTATCTGGTAAGTTTTTTAAAGATAATATTTTCATTTTATAAATTAAATTTCATTTCAAGAAAAGAATAGTAAACTCTGATCTTTTTTCTAGGTATATTACAAATACCTCATTTCATAGAAACTCATCAATCCTCCACATTAGATTTAATCAACTTTTCTAAACTAAAGGAAAATGTCAAAATAAAGCCTCATCTTTCCCAATTTTTCAAAGGAAAATGAATTGGAACCTTCTTAGGTGACATATAGCCTTTCACTTTCTATGAGATCTTTTTTTTTTCTTTTTTCTTTTTTTTTTTTAATTCGAGGATTGGATTTAGAAGTTGAAGGAGGAGAGGAGGAATTGTTAATCCCGTATTTATTTTTAGTACGATCACAACCCCTCTCAACTTCTCACAATTTCTGTTCAACTCATTATCAAACATCTTATTTAATTATATTAAATTTTATTTAATTTTTAACTCTTTTATTTTTATTTTTTCAATTTTAACATCGCATCAAACCTATTATTTAATTAAATCAAATATATATTTATATTTATATTTATAAAATAAACATCGCATCCACTCACATCAATCTCTGACCTTCTTTCCTCCGATAATACCAATCTCCACACAAGTATTTTATCTCTTCAAATCACTCTACTTTCTCTCTACTTATTCTTCCTCTCCTGTGCTCTCTTCTCTTCTACTCCTCCAAACTCCAAAATCCAATCACCCCCTATGAGATCCATTTCTACACATGATGAGCTGTCAATTTTTTTGTTTTTTTTTTTAACCTAAGTATAGAATGAGAAACCATATTGTAAGGTATCAAAATTTTAAATGGTCCATCCATGTGTGTTGCATGTTTACGACATGTGATACAAAATCTAAAATATCTTGCATCATCCATCAAACCTTATTCTTCGAAAAAAAAAAAAAAAAAAATCCCAAGATAACTTTTTTTAAGTCAAATTACTATTTTGAAGATAAATTACTATTTTGATACACTTCAATAAATTTTTAAAATGGTACGTATATTCTAAGCTTTTTTTTTTTTGTTTGAACTTTTTTTTTAAGAATATTAATCTCTTTTAGTTCTTAAATTCGGTAAAAATGAACTTCGAGCTTATCTTAAAAATTAATTTTAATTTTTTATTATGTTTGTATCACGACACCATGATTATTTTAATGGATAACCATCTAATTCTTTAATTTTTAACTGTCAAAACCCTGATATTATCTTTTTATTTTTTAAAACTCTCCATCACTAAATTAATTTAAGATGGTTATTTTTAAATTTTATTTAAAATATAAAAATTGAACTAATGATTAAAGTAGAACGGATTCAAAGTATCCGAACTAAAGTAACGTTCAACCTATTTAAAAAATAAGATCAATTTTTGTGATATCTTAACATTACGTAAATATTAAAGTCTACTTATATGGCTCAATGAAAGTCACACTTCAATTTTCTTTATTTTATATTTCTATTTTTATAAATTAGAAAAAAAAATAAGATGTGACTCTTATTGAACTACATAGGTAAGCTTCAATATTTAGGTGATATCAAGGCATCACCTAAATTACTCTCTTAAAAAAGTATTGTTCTTTTAAGACCCGAGCTTCTATCATGTCTAAGACCCGAGCTTCTATCATGTCTATCAAATACTTTAATTTCATACCTAAACATATGATTTATATAGGACATGTCACGCATATGCTATTTTACCTATGAGATCGAATTCATTCTTGAGATGCGTCTATTAACAAAATTAATATTTTTCATTTCAAAAAAATAATAATATTATTATTATTTACTAAAAAAATCAAAGTTTCCCTAATAGTATGCCAGATCCAAAAGATGACCTACCTAACCATTTCAATGCATTGATGGTAATTTTAACCTTTACATAGAGATGTTCATAATTCTCGCGGGGACTTGCTCCGAACGGGACGGTAAATTCCCGTTTATGCGGAGAAATGGAGAGTGAGCGGGACGAATTTTTCCCCGATAACTAAACGGGGGACAAAGAATATGATCACCGTCTCCATTTTCCCGCCCTGCCCTGAATTTATTTATTTATTTTTAATATATATATATATATTATAATATAATATATATAGCTTTAATTTTAATTTAATATTAAATTAGTGTATGTATTTATATATCCAATAGGTTTCTTTTTTTTTTTTTAAAGCACAACAGTAAGTTTGTAAGAAACATCCAAGAAAAATCATAACCATTAATTTTTTTAGAAATTTCAATAGTATTTAATATATTGAAATTATTTATATATATATATATATAACCCTAAAATGTTAGGTTAAATGGTGGTGGTTGGTTTGGCTTTATATATAAGTTTCAAAAGTAGCCTTAAAAAAAATCATGTTTGTCTTTTTCTTTCTTTGTATCATATTAAATTTGTTTGGTTGTTTTGTGAGACCAACATTTGCTTTGGTAATGGTGGCCCCATCTTGGTGTTTTGGTTTTGTAATTTTGACCATGGTCTCTATACTCTAAATTTTCAAAGCCCCATCCTCATTAGTGCTTTATTTATTCTCCACCCTTTCTTAGTTTTAGTTGCATTATCTTTCATACTAATATTTTTAAACTTTGTGTATTTTTTAGAAATCTTATTTTTCTTTGTTTGACATCAAATATGTGACTATAAATATGGCATGGTAATTTTTTTTTCTATTGATAATTACAACACCAAATGAAGAAAACTATTATTGTCAGCTTCAATGGTTTAATTCATTATTGTAGGATAACATGAGTCAATTGCAACAAGGTTCACTTCCAACTATTTTGACTTTGAAGGTTAGTGAAAATTCATTTGTTAAAGTTGTAAATTGATATTATGTTTATGGAATTCTTAAAAAAAAAATTAAAAATTAAAAATTAAAAAAAAAACTTTGAATATACGTAAGGCACGATAAAAGAAAAAAAAAGTGAAAATATTATAAATTATGAAGAAAAAAAATTGAACGAGAAAATTTTCTACACGGAACCCGATCCCCGCTAATTCTCCATGGAGAATCCCTGCCTCGATCCCCGCAAAAAAATATGGTGAATTTTGAGGGGGCGGGGATCAATTTTGGTGGTAGGACAGGGACTGAACCGGAAAAGGCATTTCCTGGCCCCACCCCACCCTGTAGACATCTCTACTATGACTTTTTAACCTTGTTTTTTCTCGTCCAATGTTATAATGGTTGAAGTTTTGTTTTTAAAAAAATTCAAAAATACTTTAACTCAAAATAATAATAATAATAATAATAAACGATATTTTTTTCTTGAACTTTTTAAAATTTATCAATAGCCTCGAAAGAAGAGGCAATGAATGCATAAACTTTAAGGATATATTTTTTTTCATAATCTTGGTTTGAAATCTACTTATAACATTAATTTGTAGATATGTTTAATTGTATTTTTACTTTTTCTAACTTCTACATATTCCGATCAGATTAAATGGAAGGCTTTAAACAAACCCACAACCTTCTTTGTTGTTTTTAATTTTTTTTTTTTTTAATTATTTATTTAACCTTTGGCAATATAAATAACATTGGATCCTCACTAAAAAATACTTAATACATATTTCCTATTATTCATGAGAATAATAATATATCATATTTTAATATATTTTTTCCGCATTAGTCAAATAATCATTTTTTATATATTTTAATGCTATTTTATATATATATATATATTTCCATTACATACGTCACACACAATAAACAACATGAAGTGCGTCGGAAAGAAAAGAAAAACAAAATTAATTATAAAAAATAAAAAGGAAAAATGAGAGAAGGTGGAATAGAAGAAGTCGCCGGCGACCAAAATGGTGGGCGCGTTGGGACACGCGCCTTTCCTCTATTTGTTCTCTGTTCTTCCTCCGTCTTCTGTCCCGAACCGCAACCTTCATCGCTTCTCTCTAATGGCTGTTTCTGCTCGAATCGCCGTCGTCGGCGACGTCGTAAGCTTCTCTTTCTCCATTCAACTCTAGATTTCTGGAATTCGAGCTCATTTTTGTGTACTGTGACTTATTCCTCTCGTTAATACGCTCCTTTTAGGGGAAATTATAGGAATATTTTGTATCCGTGAATTTCTCTCCAAGAAATTACGATTGTTCTGTTCTTTAGATGTACTTACTGTTGGCGTTTTTCAGCATGGAGATTGGGATTTACGAGAAGACTCCAAGGCACTTCAGCTATTGCAGGTTCGTTTTCTTTCACTAATCCATATTAACCTGAATTCTAATCATATTATTGATTAAGCTTTGTAATGGTTCTGTATTTTTAACTCCTGCTTCAACTATTGCCATCTCCTGAATATTGTTGTCGTCTTTTGTTTTACGGATCAGTTCTGGATACCATCAATGTTTTGAAAGGCTATTTGAGACTTACACTTAGGAGGGTGAGGCTTTAACTTTTAGCCTCGAGTCTTAAGCTCTTTTTTTAATCGTAACAGGCTTACGCCCCAAAATAGAGAAGCTGCTTATGCTTCTATGATAACGTACCGAGGCTTAGAGTCCATACGCCTTGTAGAATAACTAGAAGAACAGTATTAATTTTTTTCGATTCTTTAAAATATAAGGGATTGAACATAACAATGTGAATTATTACTTTTTAGTTACTCATAAAACATTGACAGAAAAAATTTCTAATAATTTAATCCGATAAAATTTCTATCTTTAATGTTTTATAAAATAACTCAGTCCTTTTAGTTCATTAATAGCATAAGGTTTGAAACTTAAGGGAGGACTTGGTTCATGTGATCTCATTCTCAGGCATGGCTAGTCATCTATTTAGATTACAAATTTTCTCTTATAGATTTTTTTTTTGTTAGAAAGGCACATAAGCATTTCAAAATCGTTCATTGAATTTTGATCATTTATTGGTTAATTTTCCTCTAGTATCTCCTTTTGGAGTTCTTTGTTGTATTTACTATAAGTGCTAGGAGAGTTCAGTTATGTTTCATTCAATTGTTTCTTGTTCCAAAAAACCCAATCCTATTAGTGATAGTCATGATGTTAAATACATCATTTTAGAATTTATTTAAGTGACAGTTGTTGGTGTGATGTGTTATGTGTTATGTATTTTTACGTAAGTATTATGTTTTACCATACATGTTTGCATAAATTAAAAATTTTATAATGTTTTTAATTAAAATTGAGGTTTACGCCTCGCTTCTTCAAGAGGAAAAGTTTCGAGGCCACCTTTAGCCTTTTAAAACATTGGATACCATTAGCTATTATGAAATGGGGATTAAGTGAAACCTAATTATTTTTGTTTCTGAATCATTTAAGAATTTAAACTACTTTCATTTTGCAGATAATTCATTTGGCTGCTGATATTTTTTTTCTTATTAATTGGTTGATAAGTTAGATTCCACTGTTATTTAATTTGTACAATTGAAGTTAATGAGATGAATTTGATGCAATATATGGCACTGAACTTTCAATTAATATATATATTTTAGGGACGAACTGCCTCAAACACTAGCCTATTCCCTTGGATTTACCTCCCAATTCTAAACCTTTTTCTTCTTCCACTTCATTTTCCTTCAATTTCTTTTTTCTATTCAACTGTGCTTCAATGTTTTTCCTTCCCATTCTAACGTTTGTTTATGTCTTACTCTTAATGCAGCCAGATCTAGTGCTCTTTACAGGCAGGTTCTTTTCTCTCTATCTTGTTACCTTGTGTTTCCATGTTTCCTTGCATCTACCCTACGAGACTGCTGCATGCTACCCCTTTTATTTGGTTGCTAAGTATTGTTACATTAAAATCCTGAAAGAAGAACATAGAGGATAATTTAGGGTGTACATGGTGGAGGTTGGGTTGGTTAGGGGAATTTTTTGGGCCACAATCCTCCAAGCCGTTCAATCATATGCATTAGAGCAACCTAACTTGCACGCGTACACACACATATATGTATATATTATTTCTTAGTTCGGGTTGGGTTGGGTTGAATTGAATGAGCTAAAAATTTATCAATCCTAGAACCAACCCAACCCAACAAAAATTATAAAATCATAACCCAACCCAATCCAAATAAAATTATAATCTGGATTGGGTAGTCTGGGTTGTTCAGATTGTCCGTTCTTTTGTACACCCCCTAGAGGATATAGGATCCTCTGCTGTCCAAGACAACACAAATTGATTTTGATGCATCTTTTGTGCATATGCATCAAAATTGACAACAGTCCAACATATCTACTTTGATGTAACTCCATCGTTTCTTATCATCTTCATTTCCAAATTGTTCTTTCCAGGTGATTTTGGTGAAGAGAACGTTCAACTGGTCCGAAGTATTGCAGATCTCAAATTTGCAAAACTAGCTATTTTGGGAAACCATGATGCTTGGTTCACGTCATGCTTTTCTCAAGAGTATGTACAGCTACGTCCTTTTTTATTATTATTATTTTTTATCTTTTTTATTAAGTCAAATTTTTTTTTCTTACATTGGAGATTGAAGCGTTTCAATATCTTATTCGAATATATGAAGAGTACCTTTTTTTTTTACTTGGAATATATGAGTACTGTTCTATCCAGATGTGTGTTTGTGAGAGATGAGGTGTAGGGGATTTTTTTATGTTCTCGATTTGATATGTATCGCTTCATTAACACCTATTTGAATGTGAAATTTCAGGGAGAAGGATGGTGTTCAACTTCAATTAGAAAGGTGAGCCTATTCATATTTATGACTAATAGATACAATTAGAAGGCTCGAGAAATTTTAAAAGTAAAAATTAATATTAAAATGTATAGGACAAGATTGTTTATAAAATTGAATCATAGGGTGGTCTAGTGGTCAAGAGGGTCTTAAGAAACTAGAGGTGATGAGTTCAATTCGTGATGATCATCTACGTAGAAATTAATTTCCTACGGGTTTTCTTTCTTAACATCCACTGTCTTCTGTTTCAATAGCAGAACTCTAGTGACATCTTGTATTAACTAGTAGCCATGAGGTTACAGGTTTGAATTGCCCTTCGAAATTGTTGTTGAATAAAAAATTACGATATTGTTTTACAAGGGC
>JBBMKA010000020.1:12558847-12575284 GCA_037833695.1 Sechiopsis laciniata | reverse complement strand
AGCCATGAGGTTACAGGTTTGAATTGCCCTTCGAAATTGTTGTTGAATAAAAAATTACGATATTGTTTTACAAGGGCATTGGATAGTGAAGATTCATATTCTCTGTAAACAGTCTTGGCCAGAATCATATTGGTTACCGACGCATGGACTTTCCTCAGCAAAAACTAAGCGTTGTTGGTGGACGACCTTTTTCCCATGGTGGAAAGTGGATGTTTCGGAAGCAGCTTCTTTCTGCAAGGTGCTCATCATTTCTCATTAGTTCGTTATGAAATGGAATGGAACATCTTTAATTGGTTTAATTCCAGTATCTAACTTAATCTTATTCAGAGAACTTTAAGATCAGACTTGTAGTTTAACTGATAATTGTTGATCACCAGTTTGGATTATTATCTCTTCATGATGCATTATCTGATTTATCCTAGTTTCCCTTGGAACTTCCCTAAAACTTTGATTTTCCTCTTAGATATGGTGTCAAAGACATGGAAACAAGTGCTAAGAGAATATACGAAGCTGCGATAGGTGCGCCCGAGGATCATTTGGTTATAATTCTTGCACATAATGGGCCTACTGGTGCGGTTCATTAGCCAAAGTTGATCAAAGTTATGTTGAGATCATCCACTATTGCTCTAATTGATTCAACAATTTTCTGTTTGTTGTTTTGCAGGTCTTGGTTCTTGTGCCAATGACATCTGTGGAAAAGATTGGGAATTGGGGGGTGGAGACTATGGTGATGAAGGTAAATATCCTCAATGGTTTCTTTCTATTTTTCCCGTTATGCTAGAAAAGTAAACAGCAATCAAGAACCATGTTTTAAAAGCCTATGGCTTACACCTTGAGGCGCCTCAAGGTGACGCTCTAACTTTTAGTCTCGAGTCTTACGCTTTTGTTGGATCATAAGAGGCTTACGCCTCGATGATAACGCACTGAGGCTTAAAATCCCTACGCCTCGTAGAATAACTAGATCAATAGTACTAATATTTTTCATTCTTATAATATAGGGGCTTGAACCATAACAATATAGGTTTTCTCTTATAGACTCTTTGTTAGAAAGATACTCATACAATCGATTCAGAATCGTCAATTTAGATTTAATCATTTGTTGGCTTATTTTCCTCTAACATCTCCTTTTGGAGTTCTTTGTTGTATTCACTATAGGTGCTTGGAGAATTTACTGGGTTTCATTTATCAATGAAATTGTTTCTTATTCCAAAAAAACTCAATCCTATTAGTGTTGGTGTTATGTTTTATGTATTTTTATGCAAATATTATGTTTTACCATACATGTTTACACAAATTTAAATTTTTTATAATATTTTTAATTAAAATGAGGCTTGTGCCTCGCCTCATAAAGAGAAAAAGCCTCGAGGCCGCCTTTAGTCTTTTAAAACATTGATCAAGAATAAAAAAATTCGAGACAAAGAACATACATATTTGCGGGATTCACTAACGTTGTACTAGTTATGTCCAAAGACAGAAGAGAGAAACTGTCTTATTTAATAGATCGTGAAAAATGCAAAACCCTTTAACGACATGAATTTTAAGAGATTTTATATAATGTACAACTCATAGACTCCTAATACATTATTTGACTCGAATTACATAAAATCTCAATACAAAAATATAGAATGTGGGATCCCCATACTCAATACAAAAATATAGAATGCGAGATTCCCGTACTGAATAATCGTAACGTAACATAGTTATAGACATTTTAACATTTTCCCTTCTCGAGTAACTACTTTCGTTTTCATGCCAATATATGTTCTAAAACAACAAATGCTCTGGTATAGATCTAGCACAAGCCATAGCTCAATTGAAGGAGAATGGAAAGTTTCACACCCCTCCTTTGGTTGTGTTCGGGCATATGCATAAAGAACTCGCAAATGGTGGTAGTCGTAAAATGATAGTCGTTGCAGCTGATAACACCACTTACCTTAACGGAGCTGTCGTTCCGAGGGTTCAAAGTTACTTCAATGAAGAAGGCAAATCCACGAGTAGCGGAACCTCCTCTTCGTTCGTTTCAAGAGGCACCAAGCGAGCATTCACTGTAGTTGACATATCAGATGGAAAGGTTGATAGGATTACTGAAAGTTGGGTTTCTGTTGATGGTGATGAGACCTGCTTGGATGAAGAGCATTTGATGTACAAAAGTGACCATTAACTTATTCAAATTTGAATTGATCCTTTTGGAAATTTGGAATAAAAAAAGGGAATATAAACAGGTTGACCCATCAAAGCTTTAACTTCAGTGTAAAATGTTGTTTATATGTAGACAATTTGTCTTGATATTCTTTCTTCAAAGTGCCTCATTTAAAGATGCTTTCATTTTCTATATATAAAGAATTCAATCTCAATAGACATGGAAATTTTTGAACTAGACTGACATTTTGAATAAAAAATAATTAGCAATTACAATTATTTCGTTCACTTATTTTGTGAACTAATAAATTAAATTTCCTTCAGAAAAATTTATTCAAAAAAATAAATCCTTCAACGTTTTAAATCATGTAAGGGCTTTTTTTTTTTATAAATATAAATTCGGGAGGGGACCAAATAATGAAACCACAATACTACTAATCCTTTCGGTAAAGCATAGTGAAAACAGTAATCAACATCTTTTTCTTTTACAATTAAATTGAAATCGAATTTTTGGTATTTTTAAAAACATTCTTCTTTTTTTTACAAAAAGAAACGACAAACAGATTTAGACAAGATCCTCACCCATGCAAAGGTATTCAATATGTGATTTTTCAAGTAAATAAGAATTTTCTAATTCAACAGGAACAGCTTCCATACACTGAAGACTCTTCCCTTCCATTGCTGCCATTTTTGTAGGCAAATGAGCCATGTAATTCGTTTGATGATCACAAAATTTGTCCCATCTGCAATCGACATAATTTCCTCAACCAATCTCCAATCTTTGATCTACACAAATAATGTGACCTCAACAAATTGGCTACTCATTGATTATCTGTCCCCACCTCCAGTCGTCGGAAACCAAGCTCAACAGCTATGAGAAGCCCATCTCGAATAGCAATAGCCTCAACAAGCTCGGCATCAACAACCCTACCACCAGCCTGTAGAAAGAAAACATGACTTCCCCACCTTCATTTCTCACTATTTCCCCAATTCCACTCATTAAATTATGTTTATGAGTTGCTGCATCAGTATTAAGTCTTACATTCCCAATTTCAGGAGCCTTCATTCTTTAACAGAAAAAATGAGAAGTCCTCCAAGGTTGCTTTGCCATTTTACAACTCCAAATTGCGTGAAGAGTTGTATACTACACACCTCTCTTAAGAAGGTTACAATTAGTAACCTCCACAATTCTTTGGTAAGCACGCTTTCTTCCATTTCACCCAATGAATGCGGTTCCTTGTTTCACAATCACCCCACCAAAACCTGTTAATAATATGGTGGCAATCTAAAATAATTGACTTTGGCAAATTAAAACAATTGATTGTAGATGTCGGAATGGCCTACAATAGTGCTTTTATCAATACTTCTTTTCCACCAGCTGAAAAGTTTTTGTGCTTCCACTTGAAGAGCATTTTCCAAAGCTTATCCTTTTTGGATGGCGCTAACAAAACGGGAATACGTAGATATTTCAAACGGGAATCCGTAACGTTTACTTTCTCGTGTTCAAGAAATACATATTGATTTTTTTTTTTGACTGGAACAAAAGGGCTCTCGAATTCTACATTTTCGTCGTACCCTTCTCAAGAAACCGTTGGTAGATTAAATTCTACTTGTGGAATGAACTCACATGGAATAGCTTCCTCTGGAATGAATGATTCACATGGAATAGCTTTCTTGCTTGCAAACCAACCGCTGAGCATATTCAGCACCATTTAAGGAGTCTAATTTGATAAATGATGCCCCCAGTTTTACAGTTTTCACCAGCTTCCCTGATGCTAGAGCGGCTGTTGTTGAAAATCTTATATAGTTTTTTTTTTTTTTTTTTAGTTCAACAATATTTGAGAATAGAGTTTCGAACTTGTAACCTATTGGTCACTTGATCATATAAGATGACGTTATTCAAGCTGGAATATCTTAGTATGAATTTCATTCAGTTTTTTTTCTTTTTTTGGAAAAGATTTAATATGCAAATTTTATGTAATTTTGTTTCTAATGTTATTGTCCTAACAGAAAAATGGAACCAGTTGGAGATAAACCAGAACTATCATATTTTAAAATTTGTTAAAATACCATTTTGGTCATTGATATTTGTTCTATTCTAATGATTAATTTTAGTCATTTTCAAAAAAAAAAAAAAAAAAAAAAAAAAAAATTAAGATTGATCTTTACGATAAATTTTGAAATTAATATTAATTAATAAATAGTGTTAATAATTTCAATACAAAACTGGAACAAAATGTGAATGTATTACTAACTTTTTTTTGAGGAATGGAGTAATTTTTAAGGAAAAATTAACAGAAACTTCTTTTTAAAGAACAATTACCACAAGATTGTTTATAAGCTTTTTTCTTTTAAAGCATATGAGCTAAAATGGGACATCAAAGCACAGAAACTATCTTAACCTAGAGATTTCATGCTTATGTGAGAATTGCACTTGAAATTTTGTTAAATTAAAATACTAAAAATTGTTTAACTTACTACAAATAGTAAATCATGAAGTACCATTTTTTTAATTTAGTTTAAGAATATGTGGATTGAAAGAATTTGAACATCAGACCTCTATCTTAACCAATTAAGTTGTACCCTAGTGCACATTGAACATCTAATCTAACCTTTTACTTGAATTGGACAAATTTTACCATTCAAAATAATCAAATTAAATTCAAGAACATTTAATAAATCAATCCCGCTCACAAGCACTCGCTCTTTTTTGTAGTATACAAACACGCTAGTTCTTACCATGTTGAAAAATGCCAAATATCCAATTTTCTGCAAAGCAAATTATTAACAAGCTGAAAATTCCCAATATGCAAAAGTGATGCCACAAATTTTTACTAACATCACTTACCAGAAAATCAACCTGGTGCCAAAACTTAGCACAGCAACATAGCCTTTTCAATGAGAGAAATATACGATCTAATCGAGTTTGTGGGCGGATAAGAAACGCCTAGATAACAGGTTACATGGTCATGGTTGATGAGGAGATAATCTATATTTAAGAAATGCAGAAAAGTGGGATCTATAACATTGTCATGTATGAATTATGATGCAAATTGACATTTTTTCAGGAGAAAATGAGAACAATATGCCTTGAAAAATTGATGAACCTTTCGCTCGTCAGCTGATCTCGTGGGTTGAAGGACTCGACGACTAGTTGAACCAAGAGATTGAATGCCCGTGAACTAATAGATTTATTCCCCTACCCAACCCATTTGGCGGGCTCGTCGCTCCCACGCTGATGTAAGCTTCCGCTCCTTGATCATCAATGCCTCAGCGCGTTCTCGGGCCTCTTCACAAGTTTCTGTTGCAGTAATGCACTTTTCAGCCTCCCTTTGATACTGAGAAGCTGCCCTTTTTGCATCAAATAAAGTGATGTTCATATGGTGAGTATGTTCGCCAGAAACTGCTTCTTGAAGCTTCAGCTCCTCTGTCAATAGGTCCACAAATTGTTTTTCCATCTCCTGCTTGAGATCTGGGTCATTGCCTCCACAGTCTGTATTATATAAATTAGTGAGAATTCACATCCAAGAAAGTCAAGGAAGTAGACGAGTTTAAATAACTAACCGAAATCCTGAAACACTTTCTTATAGTAGCGTTTGTAAATAACACAATTATCCTTTTTTGTATTTTATTTCTTCTTTTCGATATAAATATCGCAATTGTCTTGGTCATGCTTAAACAAAATATAAAAATAAGTTACAACTTTGAAGAAGATAAGTTTCAACTTTCAAATTCCGAACAATTTCTAGATGGACTGTCATTCTGAAGGGGAAAACCTATAGATTATAGTAATCTTTGGTGCATATGATACTTGAATGGAAGCCGGCATTTTTTTTATAGGAAACTTTTTTTATAGGAAACGAAAACATTTCCTTTGATTAAGTTACAAGCCCATCGAAATTGAGATAGGGATCAATTAAAGAGCAAATGCATAAGATAAAATGGTAAAATACAAGCCCTAAACATGTGGGAAACAAAGAGTGGGTGAGGGAGCGACTTGTATGTTTAAGTCAACGTAGCCAAGAGGTATCTTATAATTTTGCTCCCAAATCCAAAAAATGGTCTCGTGTGCTAAGAATCCCTTCTGTCAGATATGGCAAAAGGAAGAGAGAAGTCGAGGTCAATGGAGGTCGATAGAAGTATGAACACGGCGCAAGTAGATGAGAAGATGTGACCCAAAAATGATAGACAAAACTCGATCGCTAGCCCTACTACTCTTGTTGATCTTTTCATCCAATTCTCGAGGAGAATAACCTTAGCGGACCCAATTGGTGTAGAAACAGAGTCTCAGCAATACATTGTTGAGGATCTTTCCACTCTCCGGCAACGATGGTCACGCTAGAAGGACCATACTTAGGGAGGAGAGAAGAGCCAAATTTTTCTGTCGAAATCCTTGTCAGAGCTTTTTTCAATGAGAACATCGACCGCATCCAGCAGCCAAAAGGCCTCCAATGAAGCTTATATATCAAGTCTGTAACACCTTGTTATAGAGGGTGATGCATAGAGTGGTTGACTGCTAGAGAATAAGATGAACGGAGAAGAAAAATCTTTGACTAGGTGAAAAGTGAAGATGTGCATGCTCGTCATAAGCACGCCCCAATGGAGACAAGCTCCAACGAGGGTGAAAACCCACAAATCTTAATGTATGTGTCGATGAGGAAGAAGAGAACTCGTATTGTGCGCCCATGGACGATGAGAGAAGAAACTCACAAAAACATTGAACATAACACCAAAACGTGCTCAAAGTTCGCAAGGTGTAGAAAGAGTCGTGCGCATAAGGGTTAAGTGTCAGCAAGGATAGAAAAAATGATGCTCCTCCTCTAGCATCGGCGAGGTGTGGGTGCCGAAGGAACATGAGAGAAAGGTTCTTTTGAAAACTAGTGTTTGGAAATTCTTTAAGAGAATTAGGTAAATTGTAAGCGATCATGGAAGCTGGCACTTTGATGCAATGAGGGGGAAAATTAGGTAAATCTTGGATAAATCTTAGGTTAATCTTTTTCCTATCCCTTTCCTGTATTACTTACCTACAAATAGAAGCCACCTCTTATGAATTGGACTAACTGGATTCATAAATTTTTTTGTATCCATGAGTGTCTAAGGCTAGCTTCCACACAATGCGACTATTCTCACAGAACAACCATCTGGCCCTACTACATTTGGTTGTCAAATAAATACATCAGAAATTAATTGAATTCCTACTATGTAGGTGGCCACCAAGATTGAACTCATCACCCCTTAATTTTCTCAAGACCCTCTTGACCACTCTTGACGACTACCCATGATGGTTACAATTTAAAATCCTTGAATTGATTCTTGGGGAAAACTCTCCACTTGAAAACCAAACTAAGAATGTAAGCTCCCTGAAGAGGTCCCAACTCAAGAAGTGAAGAAATCACAGCTCCTTTTATATTATAAAGGTAGTTGGATCTTTGATGGACTCGGAAGGAACAATATGGCTGGAGATACTTGGAAATATGAGAATCGATGCCCACGGTAGCACACACCTTGTATCAAAGAATGAACGTTTGTCTAGAACTAAAAGAAGAAAATGGTTTGCACTGGCAGTGTCTCGTTGATGAAGTGCAGAATACAAAACTATTTCAACGAAGAAGAACAAGAAAACATCAAATCTGAAACAAATAAATTTAACCTTAAATAAGATCATATGTCATGGATGTGTATGTCGAAAGAAAATGTGATGAAAACCGAATATATGTCTCAAAAAAACACAAATATAAGTGGAACAGACATGGCATTTAATACAGAAAAAGGGTAGAATGTAGAATTTAAAAAACAAATAGCTCAATTCAGCAAACCATAACAAGCATTCCTATGCAAGGAAAACAAGTAAAGCATCACGATTTTCACATAATTAAATTGAAGACAAGTTCATTTCCGAGTTGAATTGGAGGGATGAATTCTAACCTGTGACAGAGAGATTGGCCAAACCTAAGAAAGAATAATCAAGAAAAAAATTATGAATTAGTGAGGAAGCAACAATAAATCTATAAGAACACAAATCAGTTTTCAGGAAATCAAATATAGTTCATCTAAGAGAGGAGATAACGATAAAAGAATCTGCATTTGGTAGATACGTATAAGGCTTGAGCAATTTATTTGTAGTCTAACTATTTTTACAGTCATGGTATCGAGCACTCAACAAAGAAACTTCACACGACAAATATGCTAACACCCATTCCAAGTACCAGCCATTCCCCAAACATTGTTGAATCAAAAAAATTATATATATACACTCACTCCAGTTAAAAACCCCCCAAAATATTGGAAATTAAGTAGCAAAGCATCCAACAAGAGCAGTAAATTTCCAACTATCCACCCAAGATACTCCAAAAGACAGGTGAAGAAAAGCACAAAGTTTTGGGGGGAAAAAATCCAACAAAACCCAAGAATTCAAGGTGGAACATGCCTTAATGAAGGTTTAATAAGCCCAACAGGAGAGAACAAATGGAGTAGAAATCCAAATCTAAGAAGGGTCAAGTCAATTTTTCCACAGCAAAGAAACAAACAGCCCAGAATTGAAATCCTCAATGGAAACAGATCAAACAGCCAATTTCTTCAAAAGGGTATCCGTAAATCCAACTAAATTCCACAACGAAGCCATCAAAAACAGAAATGCAAAGCAGGAAGAGATTAAAGATAAAGATAAAATACCGGGGGCAATCTTGAAAAGGGATAAAGGGGGAGGACAATCGCAGATGCAAGGAGCACATGAGGATTTGGAATCAGCCAAATGCAAAGCGTTGTTGAATCTCCAGTACAAAGCCGGTCCACAAACAGCCAAAGCAGAAATTACAGCAAAAATCACAAGACAACACCGCAGGCAAGCCCCAGATCGGCGTGACATTGCTCGCCTTGCTCTCCCACTTTGATTCTTGTTTTTTCGTATCTCTTTACTGAGAAAGTGAGGAACTTAGATCTAATTGCAGCAGTGTGAAAGTAGGAAACTTGAAATGGAAAAGAAGATAAAAACTTTAGCCATACCTACAATTCCTTTGGAAGAACTCGGTGGATTTAATGTTTACTGTTTAGTGGACAAAAACAAAAAACACAATTTATTATATATAGAATATATTAACAAAAAAACAAATTGGTAATTTCATCCTTCCATTTCAATATGTTTCATATATTTGAGCTAGTACCGTTTTTTTTTTTTTTAATTATTGAGGGTAGGGAAAAGGCATACGGGTAAATTATAAATTTGGTAAATATATTATAAAAGTTTGAGTTTAGTTTTTTTATAGCTTTAAAATTCAATTTTTTTTTCAACTAATAATTAGAATCTAGTCTTTACTATTTTATAAAACTTAAACAAATGAAAATGGACATGGTGATTTGTAAAAGTTAACAAATTACGTAAGTGAAATTTGATTATTCATATATAAATAATGTAATTTTTTTTATTCAATGAACCACTTTCAAACGTAAATCATTAACTTCCACCTATTTCATTCACTAACCATACAAATAACAAATTTTTTTTTTTTTTTTTTTAGGTTTTATCTCACCATAAACACTAAATTTTTGTTTTAAAAATGATGAAAGCAAATTTTAATTTTTGGATCTATAAGAACTCAATTCTATTTTTGTTTTTTTTCATATACAAATTTATAATTTACAAAAAAAAAAAACAAACAAAAAATGATTGATTGAACTATTTAAATTCGAATAAATTAGTTGTGGTCGTGAAACAAACATGTATCAACTATTAACTTTGAAATAAGGTGAATTTGACACACATTTATGTCTATTCAACTATTAACTTTGCTATAAAAAAGAACAATAATTTAATAAAAATTAATGTCTTCTCATTACCAAAAAGTCATGGTTTGAATCTCCTATTCCAATTATTGAATTAAAAAAAATTATTAACCTTGTTAGTAGATGGATTTACTTTTTCTTTTTTTTTTAATCCTGCAACAATTGGGATTTTTTTTTTTAATCATTCAACAATTGGGAAGAGTGAAATTGAACCCATAACTTCCACTCATATGGTTCACATTAATGCCACTAAACTATTGTTAGTTGGCGCGTGTGAATTTAGTTTTAATCTAAGAGAAGGTGGTTATTGTTGTGGAAACTTGTGCTAAGACAAAAATTAACTAATTTATTGTATGGGAAATGTGTTAGAAATTTTCTAATACACATAAAAAATGTGATTAATAAAATCACATGCAGCAAAAACGTAATTAATAAATTAGCGTACTTCCCTCCATTATTTTTGGTAACCGAAAAATGAAGTCAATGCATACCTCGACTGCAACACGAACACGGACAACTGGAATTGGAGTGATACACTTGAAGCCTATATAACCCATTTGATATTGCACCATAAAAATTTTAGAAAGATAGAAATAGATAAATCCTACATTGTTTACACTTATCAATTTTACCTTTCAAGCAGAAAGGTACATAAAACCAACACAAACTTTCACTACAATCATTAGATGAATTTCTTATCTTGTTTCATATCTGCATAATACTCATTAATCCATTGATCAATAATCTCCACTTCTAGCCTCCTCTGCTCAACAAGCCAGTCAGGGTCGTCTTTCGTTGCTGATCGAAAATCGACATGGTGAGCTCCTGACACCGACATTTTTGTTAAGTCTTTACTTGAGTAAATACAACACAACGAGAAAGATGCTCAATTCATCAGTTTACGTACCTTTCTCCGTGACGATAGCAACAATGCTCTTCGAAATATTTGTCAGCACCCTAAGAGAAGTTGAATTAAAATCACTTAGATCAATGATCAGAAAAGGGAAAAGTCTGCTTAAGGCAACATCGATTCAGATCATTTTTTAGTTAAGATTCGTGCGTATGTCATTTGTTGTGTCGTAAAATGGCAAGAACGGTTCGAGGAGCAAGAAAATTTTGTATAATAACTGACCCTCCTCTGCTCCATGGATCTTGCATTCCATTAGAAAATATGATATTGCTGCCAAATCTTTTCAACACTTGCACAATTCTCTGCAACACAAAAGAAACTAGCTCTTGATCATCAATACAAGGAATTATATCATGATATTGCCTCTTGATCTCCACTTTTTTTTTATCTAATGCTTCTGTTTTTGTTGCATTTTTCGAAATGCGGTAAAGAGATCGAGATAAAATAAGAGAGGGATATCTCACTTTGCCACCGAACTCAGTAGTGATCCAATGCGGACGAGGTAAAACTCCATACTTCTTCTCACAGTCTGTTGCAAATTCTTCATAATCAAACTCGCTTGGCGGGAACATGCTCTCGTTGGAACAAGTCATAGGCATCACCATCTCTGTACAAGCCTGCATTTAAGTCAAAGCTAATGTAAAGTTTGCTTTCACGATCACTTGAACAATCAAACAGTGTTTGATGAATGCATACTTGGCCAGAATTCAAATCAAATCATCATGAAAATTTTGAAAATACATAGGACTTGAATTTGCCAGATGGATTAATAGTGACATCTATGAAGCAAACAGACCTGCCAGTTCCAACCACTTAGACCGTGCATATCGGGTCTGTTTTCCACGTTGAAGCATTTCTCTTCTTGTGAGTAATTGTAATACAGGCTCGCAGCAGCAAAAACCTTGTCAAGTTTGCTAGTTTCCGGCGAAAACGTGTCGATGATCTTACACATCTTCATCAATAAAAGTTTAAAGTAAAGCTCTTGAGATATCTTTGAATGGTCTTATATTTAAATATTTAGAATGTGAGATCAAGTACAAGTTATAAAAATCTTGGTCTCACCTCTTGTACAGGATAGGCTGGCAATGGCCTCATAAAATTGGCTTCGGTCGGATAATTTACCATTGTGGAATAGACAAATGCCAACCATAACCAGTCTCGAACTGAGTATACTGAATGTAGGTTCCTGTAATTTCCAAGAAGGACGTAGACAACGCACAGTTAGATTTTCAACAGTTTTATTTCGAATTAGGAATGGTGAAAATATATAATTCATTTTTACTTGCAAGTTCTGAATGTTTTGCTTAGTTCAGCCAAGCCTTCCTCAGAAAATGCTTGTTGAAGCTCTGCCCAACTCCCTTTGATAACTTCATAACAATTCAAGCTAGCATCCTGCTAGCTAAAACTAATTAGAAAGAATAAGTAGTAGATTATGAACAATAACATAAAAGAAACCGAGCATGTTTGAGCAGATCTGCCACCGAGACGAGAGAGAGAGAAAGAGAAAGAGAGACCTTGAAATCCTGTGAAACAGCATCATAGAAGCTCGACTTTGGCACGATGTTATCGAAGTGTAATATGGGTGCTGAAGATGCCAAAGCACCAATAGTAATATGTGGATATTTCAGTCTAAACCAGGCTGCTAGCACTGAGTGGTAAACGTAGAAATATATAAGGTTTTGATGTCAAGAATTAAAATGGTATGATATTATTGAAATCTTCCATTGTCTTTTCCATCTCTTATAAACTATTGGTAAATTGTTTCAAAAAACAACTATTGGTAAATGTGTCGAAAGTTTCTTCTAAATAACAGTTCGTAAACTCGTGTATCTACCCAAAAAGGTTCCTTACTAACATTAGACCACAGATGTTAAGCCAGCAAAGTCAATTATTGGATACAATTCTAACATGTTGACGCCTAAGGAGCCCGGGACACACCTTCGCAGTCAACTACAGGGCAAAAGTAACTGTATAATCTGATGACTCGTGATTTGAAGATAGCAATTGGTAACAACTAAGTCATTGTTGTATAAGAAATCACTAAACAAGTACCATGATGTAACACACACTTTGTCTTTATAAACTATAAGTAGCATAAACTTAAACAACAAGATTGAACAGAATGTTGCATCTAGTTTTAGCTTACAATCAAGTACACTAATGCCCTCAACTAATTAGGAAAACAAACTACAGAGATTAAAAATGGTTAACTTTTTAACTTACTTCCTCCATAAGATCCACCAAAGACAACAACAGGGGAAGCCTCAGAAGAAAGGTTTTGCTTCAAACTTCTTATCAAAACTGCATAGTCAGCCAAAGCTTGTTGTGAAGTCAAGTAACCCAATGCTTCAGCCGAGCTATATGAATCATTTCCAAACGGTTTCGATTCTCCATAAAATCTATGCTGAACAATAAAACAGAAATAAACCCATCTAAATTGTTCTCTGAAATGCCCAAAAGATTATGTTCCCACTAAGCAACAACAATGAACACCAATCAAATGCACCACTTCCACAAAATACCTCATAATTCTAGCTAATTATCCTGCAAATAAATACTAGAATTCCATGAAACATCAACACCCAGAACCAGAAACAACACAATTCAGCTCTACAATATGAGGTCTCCAGCCGAGCTATACAAATCATTTGCAAATGGTTTTTCGATTCTCCATAAAATCTATGCTGAATAATAAAATAGGAATAAACCCATCTACATTGTTCTCTGAAATGCCCAAACGAGGCATTGTCTTCCCACTAAGCAACAACAATGCGCACCACTCAAATGCACCACTTAAACAAAAGACCTCATATTTCTAGTTAAATATCAGCAAATCAACCTAGAATTCCATAAAACATCGAACACCCAGAATCAGAAACAACACAAATCAGCTCTACATTATGACAATGGATTCACCCATGTTGTGACACTTTTAGTAAATAATCACACAAACATGAACCTTACAAGCAGGTAAAACCAATTAAATATGCTAACAATACCAAGAAAATTGCAGAAAAAAAATAATAATAAATAATAAAACCCCACCCCAACAAATCAAACAAAAGTCCCATTTCTTGAGTTCATTAGAGCATTACTTCAATAAACACCAAAAGGGCATGGAACTTGGGAGCAATATCGAGCAAGAAACCAGTATTGGCAGCAAACCATTCAATGTCACCCTCATTGCCAGTATAAACAAAGATTGGAGCTCCATTTCTCCAGTAATGATCATTAATCAAATACTTCTGGTAAAATCTTAAGGAACTCTTTGGAGTGAATGTGAAATGATCTAGCAGCTGAGGAAAATAGCGAGTCTCAAATGGGATCTTTGAGCTCAAGCTTGAAACTTGCTTGAGAGAATCAAGTGGGTAATGTAATCTAGGGAAAAGGGTTGGCACTAAAAATGCCATTGACAAAGGAAACAGAGAAATCAAGAGAAGAGAAAACCCCATTTGGCCCATTTTTCTTCTCAAAGTCCCCAAATCAAAAAAATGGTGAAAGAAAAGAAGAACGAGAAGAGAAATTTCAGTGTGGTTTTTGGATGTTTGGAGATTGAACAGGCAAGGGAAACATGGAGGCGAAAGAACCAGTGGCCAATAATGGTTCCTATTGACACAGGCTAAACGCCAACAAATGGGATAAAAAGAAAATCAAATGAAATCGCTGACTTTCATCAGGAAGGCTTAAAACTTGGCAATTTTGTGTCATGTCAAGGTAAAATGTGCATCATGCTTGTAAAGGAGGGTTTGTGGATGTGACCATATTTTTGGTGTAGGTTTTTTTATGGAGTTTGTGGAAAGTGACTGAAGAGTGGAAATCTCATCAGTCAGCTTTTGTATTTTTACTTTAAAATTGATTCAAAAACTACCTCATTTTTGCAAGAAATTTATAAGATATTAGAAGAGGTTTTAATGTATGATTTAGTTTTAAAAAAAAATTTAATTTGTTAGAAATTGAGAGTTACAATAAAAATTTCTTTTTTATGTGATTTTTTTGTAGGGAAATTAAAACAGGATAATTTGTTTCAATGTAGATTTAAAGTGAATAATTATTTTGAGTAGTTAAAAAAAGCATTAAAAAATAGTTATATTTAGTAATTATGTAAAAATTATAAGAAATTATTAGTTATTTTGAGTAGTTAGAAATGATAATTTATTTTGAATAGTTAAAAATGAATGATTAGAAATAAAAAGCTATTTTGAGTAGTTATAAATGAATGATTAAAAATGAAGAGTTATAGGAAAAATGAGGAATTGTTTAAAAATGTTACAATAACTCATTTGGATGTAGTTTTTTAAGAAATAGTCAATAAATATTCATTTTAAATCCTTCGTAAATTCAAGAAACAAACACCCCTACAACTACCTCATTTTATTAATTTGCCCCTTATTACACTTAAAAACCGTCATTGGTATGATAGTTCATGTTTGAGATGGAAGAAAGAAAACCCAATTAAAAGGTTTAAATTATTTAGTTGGTGTTTGGGAAAAAGAGGATGTGATTGATTATGGGGAGAATAATATATTTACTTCTCTCTTATTCTCTTCATATAACTATTTTTTATTCTTTCATACCTATTTTTACTTTCTTGTATTCACTATTTTATATTTTTATAATTATTCTTTTCAACTCACACGAGTAACAGTTATCTCATAATTATTATGTTCACTCAAACATAAAGAATTAGAGTTCAAATTTCCTCATCTCTAATTGTTGTAATCTCAAAAAATAAAAAATTAAAGATCAGTTTATCTCATATTCTTTATAATTCTCATCTCTTTTATAACCATTTTCATTTTTCTTTCCTCAAATATTTCTCTAAAGTGATTGAGGCAAAGATGCTGGAAATGATGATAGGAAAATAAAATACAAATACAAAATAAAATATATGAGAAAATGATTAATATGGAGAGTAATTATTAGTGTGTAAAAGTAAATTCAATGATTACTTGGAAAAGTGTTTGTACATATAACGAGTAATTATAGGAAACATATAATATGTATTTATGTTTAAGGTAAAAAGAATGATTTTGAAAAAAAATTATTAATGATTATAATCTTTAAATTTTAAAATTTTGAACTTAATTGTTGCATTTTTAAGTACTGATTTTTCTATATAAAAAATGTCTTCGGTTAACCTTTTTCTTAAAAAAAAGAAGTTAATAGTAAATAGTGATATCAAAATTAATTCTAACCAAAAGATTAATTTTGGACATTTTAAGAATTACAACTATACAAATTGAAAGGTTTAAAATTTTAAATTTAATAGTTCCATTTTTAAGTACTCATGTTTCTATATCAAAAAAGTCTTCGGGTCTGTTTGTTTTGGGATGAAATGAGATGAGGTGTTGGGCTCCAACATCTTATTTGCTCCAAGGTGTTCTTCATCTCATCTTATCTCCTCTCATCTTTTTTTTTTCTTTTAACATTTTTTTCATCTTTTTATTTATTTTTTACTTATTTTATTTTTTTATGTTTGATATGTTTTTGTTATAATATTATTATTATTTAAATATATTAATATATCGGTACATAATTATAATTATAATAATTATACTATTATTATATCAAATATTTATTTAAATGAATTTGAATTTTGAAATTAAACT
>JBBMKA010000020.1:12502421-12517025 GCA_037833695.1 Sechiopsis laciniata | reverse complement strand
TGTTGAATCAATTGCTTTGTGTTTTTCATACCTATCAAGATCCATGAACATAAGTGATGAAGGAAGAAAAAGTAAAAGGAACAGAAAGTAATTTGAAAGATCATCAACCATTGAAGCATCAATCTAAAGAAAAGAAAGAAATAATGGCATAAATCACTTAGCTTGTATAGATCTTGATAGATCAGAACAAATACTACAAGATCTTCATCTTCAAAGCATTGGAAGAACAAGGCATCTTCATCATGAACAAACCCTAGCAGAGAAGATGAACAGTGGCAGAGCTTTGCTTGTAACTCTCGGCTGCAAAAATGAGAAATAATTTTGCATTTAGGTTTCTTTTTGTTTAGCTCAGCAAAATGGTGTCAAACATGCAAGTCCTCGGTTGTACACGTGGCTGGACTCTTGGTGAATAAAGAATTTCTAAATGGGCTGTGTTTTTTGGGCCTGGTTCGTAATTCAAAGAAGAAACAAAAAGGATTTTGACTACATGCATGATTGACTAAAAACACAGAGAAAATAAAAATGGATCCAAAAATTACCACGTCAATAATGAGTCAACAACAACTTAGTCGGGTCAATGGTCAAAGCTGGGTTGTGGGTTTTGGTCTAACAAGTGAGGAATGAACCACATACGTACATGATTTCGTTTACATATTTTTAAACTCAAATGTGTAATTTATCTACCATTTAATCACAAAGCTAATAAAAGAAACATTATTATTATTATTTCTCTTTCACATATTGAAGTTCAGACAAAACATTTAGGTAATAAATAATATATTTCATTTAGGTCTCATAATTAATTAATATTTTTGCATTTAACAATTTAATTCATATAAGAAAATATAAATCTTAAAATAGATTCTTAAAATATGGTGTCTTAGTAGTATATCTTTTGACAATTGTTTTAAAAAAAGATATCGCAAAAACCCTTTAAATTTCATATAAATGGTATGTATGAACGTATCCATTCTAACCAAATTGGTTAGATTGAACCTCTTTCTAACCAAGTCGGTTCAATTGGACCTCGTTCTAACCCAGTTAGTTCAATTCGACTGATCCAATCAAATGCATATGAACTTAACCATTTTAGACCAATTTTTTGGTCTTATTCTGAGTGTTTTTATGTTTAGAAAATGAATTCAATTGGTTTTTTAAATCTCGACTAATTTCTCGATATGCAGCTAAGAATAAGTCATTTTTGTTAAAAAAATATGTATAATGTCTTAACTATTTGAGCTACAATCAAGTTAGACTGAATGGATTGGTGGCGCTCGATTATTTTTGGTGTTAATCTATTCCTTTTTCTCCATTTGCAATTAAAAAAAAAAAAAGCTACAATCAAGTTGGCAAACACTAACTTTGAAATTGTAATAAATCATTTTACAAAAATGATTTGATAGAGACTTTCTAAAACATTAAACATGGAATCCAAAATTCCAATCAACTATTAGGCATGCTTAGCCTTTAAATGAAAAATCTTTCTTATTATAATAATCCATGAATTAACTACGTAATAATTAATTATTTATATCTAATTAAAAAAAAGTTTGTGTTTTGTTGACAATGTGATTGATTGAATAAATAGTGTCAATGTCCAAAGATGTATTAAACGGCTTTTTTTTTTAGTATATATTGGGAGAGGGGGATAACAATATCGATTCTTGGGATCGAATTTGTAACGTTAGTGTTGAACTGATTTACAACAAAACAATGGAACTATTGCGCTACTGACCCATTCAATAAATATATTAAATGGCTAGTTTTCAAGTCATTTTATATTCAATCAACTATTCAGGTCACAAGTTAAAAATATAAAAGACTCGTTAATACATAGATAATTGATTTCACATAATTAATTTAGTGACAAATACGTATGCCATAAATTGTTTATTAAGTTTTATTGAGACATAAAGGATAAGTTGTATTAGTGTATTGACCTTAAAAACGTGAATATAAAAAGAACTTTGTAAAATTAACTTAGGGTTCAACTTATGATTTGAATGAAATTAGAGTTTAGCCTTCATAGTTTAAAAAACGTTCGTCTCCATGATTTAAAGAAATGTAGAATTTAGTCCTTATGATTTTTAACTAGAATTTAGTCTTTATGATTTTCAACTAAAATTTAGTTCCTATGATTTGATAAAATTTAAAAAATAGTCCTTATCGTTTTTAATTGTTAGTGGATTAAGGTCCCTGAGTGGTAGCCCGGTGATTGAGATTATGGACTCCAAGGCATGATTTCTCGAGAGATTTCTAGTTTGAAGGTGATGAGGAACGCTTAAACTAGAATACACTATGAAGTATTCCGATACCACAGTCTAAGGATAGGCTAGTGGTACCTCGGGTATAGAGGAGCAACGTTCCAATTTCTCGATTTAAAAAAAATCATTAATAGATTAAGTACTTAAAAGTTAGTTATTTATATGTCAATGATAAAATTATGAGTTAAATGACTGATATAACAAAAAAAATCATATCATTTATGCATGAACAATGAGTTTCCATGTATTTAATACGTCAACGATTACATACGATAAAGACTATATTTTAGGCTTTATAAAATCATAGGGACTAAATTTTAAGTTTTTTCAAATCATAAAAGCTAAATTCTAACTTTCCTCAAATCATATGGACTAAACTTATATTTTACCCTTTAACTTAATAAAGTAATTGTATTATACTCATGTGCAACCTATAAATCAAGATGTATCTCAATTTCAAAATGTTGTTTAATTAAAAAATAATAATTAAAATATCATTTTGGTTCCTAGATTTTAAGTTTTATTTCATTTTTGTCTATAAACTTTTAAAAGTCAAATTTTAGTTCTTAGACTTTAATAAAAATTAAAATTGGATGATAAATTTAAAGTTAACATTAATTGAAATTGGTTCAATAATTTTAATACAAATATAGAAATATGGTAATTTTTTTTTAAAGAAAATTAAAAACAAAATTCAAATAAAAACCAATGTTATTTAAAAAAAAAAAAAAAAGTTTTAGAGACTTATATTAAATATTTAGGAGTTAGAGACCAAAATGAAACAATCTTAAAAGTTTAGAGACCAGAATTGAATAAATTTGAAAGTTTTGCCAAATGCAACTAAATGCTCTTTGAGACGTTCGACTTTACTGGATGATGTATAGTTAATCTTATATGTCCAATTGTTTTCTTTCCAAGAGCAAGTCTTCTAAAGTTCATGTACTGTTGCATTCAAGTGAATCCATTTAAAATTTTTATAATAATTTTAATTAAAATTGAGGCTTACGTCTCATACCGTTTCGAATTTACGCTTCACCTGGCCAGCTTTAGGCTTTTAAAACATTAAGATTAAAATTGGACTTTTGAAAGCATGCGTTTTTAACTTGAATTTTGTTATTTGTTGTGTCTTTTTTAATTTCTTGGTGTTTGCAGCTTACTAGCTTTTGCCCTTTGTTGTTTGAAGTTGCTCTGCTCGTTTGTTTTGTTTGATTATGCTCATTTGTTAGTTATAATTGATTTGGACTGGGAATATTTAGGTTTGACTTGTATGTTAAGATTTAGTGGGTTAATTTCGACGAGAGGCTCAAGTTCAAAACTCTGTGACAATAATTTGTAGACAACTCCTCTGTTTCACGGTGCATGGTTTTGCGACGAGCAAGGTTATCTACTAGAACGAAGTTCCGATTTTCTTATTTCAAAAAAAAAAAAAAATTGGTTGAGAGGCTCGATGTTATAAAATGCAAGCTTGCATCTAAGCGCACGCCTAGGCTGAAGACGCTGGTCTAATGCACGCCATCATGTGATTAATTGTGAAAAATATAAGTTTTACTAATCTTAAACCCAAAACTTCTTGCCTTTAGGTTATTTTTCTTCTCTATTAACTAAAAAATCAACATTTATTTTTTTAAAAAAATTACATTTATTAACCATTAGATTAGAGTATTTTTGTATTTATAATATTCTCTAGCTTCTTTAGAAATGTTCTTATATACAGTCTACCTCACAAAACTAAAACAAAGCCCATGTTTTTTTTCTATTTGTGCAAAAAGTCTAGGAGGACCATAACAAAATAAGCACAACCTATTATATTACAACTACACAAAACAAATAGGATGAGAAGCATAAAACAAAGAGGAAGATTTGGGTGCAGCCATTTACTCCACACACAATAAAAAAAAAATTATAAGTAAAAAGGTATTATTAATAAATAAATAAATAAAAAATTTGTAACTCTCAAAGAGCCACATCAACCGGTGCAACCATGACTGCACCCAAATCTTCCTCAAAAATAAAATAGTAAATAAGATAGCATGATAATTGCACAACACCACAAAAACTAATCCCACATTTATAAGCATAAATATGGACAATACAACAAGAAAGCTAAGATTCAAGAAAAGAAGATTAGCACAACCTAGTTAATGGTTTGGAAATAAGTTTCTAAATAGAAATAGCCATAAGTCCTCAGCAACTTGAATGGCTTAAAGTAATTGTCTTATACTAATGTACAATCTAGAAATCAAGAGGATATCTCAATTTCAAAATTTTGTTAAATTAAAAAGAAAAGTTAAAATATCATTTTTTTTTTCTTAAACTTTGAGCTGTTTTATTTTTGTATCTTAACTTTCAAAGTCAAATATTAATTTTTAAACTAAAAGAAAGTTTAAAATTAGACCGTGAGATGGATTTGAAGTTAACAGTAATTAAAATTAGTTCAATAATTTTAATACAAATAAAGAAAATATGTAGATATATTTCTAAAACTTAGAAAGATGGTAATTTTTTAAAAAGAAAAATCAACAAAAGATTTACAATAAAAACCATTTTTTTTAAATTTTATGCATAAAAATCAAAATTTTGAAAGTTAGAGACCAAAATAAAACAATCTTAAAAGTTAAGGAACCAAAATAGAATATATTTAAAAGTTCAACATTAAAATTAGACTTTTAAAAATGTAATGAACAAAATGGTACAAAACTCAAAGAAATGATACTTAAAAAAATAATAATAATTAAAATTAAAAAAAATAATAATAATAAAAAAAACTTGTATTGTACTCGGGTCAAAACCCATATTCAAACCCAACCCAAAAAAGGCCCGAACCATTTTTGCAAACACCCGACCCGAAAAAATATTGCAAAACAATTTTGAAGGAGGGTCTCTTTCTTTATTATTATTATTATTTATTTATATATTATTTTATCTTCCAGATGCAAAAGAAAACAAAACCCTAAATCGGACCAAACCTTTTAGGGTTTATTCTAACAACTGGACCGTTGAACCCAAATTTTCACCCAAATTTCCACTTTCTTGTCCTTTCAGGTCCCGCTCTTTTTCTGCAAGTTTCTGTTCGTTTTCCCCTTCATTTCGAGCTTTTTTTCGGCGGCTATGGAGTTGAAGGCTCTGGCCTACTGCGTGGACGACAAGTCTATGTGGGTTCGCTCTGTTTTGGAAGCTATGGCCGTGGAGTCTGTTTTTTCTGCTGCTAAATCTCTTGCTTGGTTTCTCACCACGGTGAGCCCTTCCTTTTGCCTTGTTCTTTGATGGGTTTGGTTTTTTTTTTTTGGATTTCACTGGTTTTTAGTTTTGAATTTTGCTTGTTGAAGCTTGAATTTTAGTGAATTTTGTTATTTGTTGTGTATTCTTTAATTTCTTGGTGTTTGCTGGCTTTGTTTTTTGAAGTTCCTCTGCTCGTTTTTCTGTTTTATTATGCTCATTCGTTAGTTATAGTTGCTATAGACGTGAAGTTTTAGCTGGGAATATTGAGATAATTTGACTTGTATATGAAGGTTTAGTGAGTTAATTTAGATGAGAGTCTCAGGTTCGAGACTCCACTTAGACATTAATTTGTAGACACCTCCTCTCGCCCCATTCCTTTAATGTCTCTCAATGACTGACTCACTAGACATGCGTGGTTTATCCAAATGTAGTGAAACGAAACTCTGATTTTTCAATTTTCAAAAGAAAAAAGAAAAGACGAAAGGCTCGATGTTATAAAATGCAAGTTTGCACGTAGACACGTCTAGGCTCAAGACGCAGGTCTAGTGCATGCCATCATGTGATTAACTGTGAAAAATATAAGTTTTACTAACCTTAAAGCCAAAACTAAAAAAATAATATTTATTTTTCAAAAAAAAATTGCATTTATTAACCATTATAATAGAGTATTTTTTGTATTTATAATATTCTCACTCTAATTAAGCTATATCTTCTTTAAGAATGTTCTTATATACAGTGTACCTCACAAAACAATGCCCATGTTTTTCTGTGTCTTACGTCTAAGACCTAGAATAAACTTTAGGTGCGTTAGTGCTCCTTGAGCTTTTAAAAATACTGTGGAGGCGGAGGCTGTCTTCTTTGCATGTGTTTTTGAACTGGTTTTCAGATTGTGAGAATGAGGAAGCATTCATTTTTAGGTTTTATCCATACCATATATTCCTCATGTAAGGATTCATTGTCTGATGTACACAACTTTTGCTTTCTGATTTCTAATTTTTGATTTCTTGTGGGCAATTTCTCTTTTTGTTCTTGCAATCAATGGATTAAATACAGTTACGGCAAAATCCTTAAAATCTTCCTTTCCCAACATATCACTCATTAGAGTCCAAACCAGTGAATTCCACACAATTTCCATATTTGTTTCCTTAAATTTTGTCTTAAATGACTTAATCTTTTCCATCTAGGTTATGGTTTCCTACTTTTGGATGAGCCATGTTTGGAAATTTGTTATTATATCTGATGCTGATTCTCAAACTCTGTCACAGTACAGTGTGCAGTTTCCTAATTTTGTTCAATTAACAATGTTGCTTTAAATGAATGCAATGAACAAAATCTTTGAATCTCAATTCACCTTCCAACATGGTTAAATTTTCTTCAGGCAGGAGCTCTGTTGAATGATGTCAATGCTCCACCAGGATTCGCTGCAATTGGGGAAAAGTAATAAAACTTCCGTTTCATTTATATTGTTTTTACTTTCTGTTCTTAGTTGGTTCTGATATAACCGATTTATACGCCTCTTTCAGGTTTCCTTTTGAAGAACTGCATGCAAAGAATAATCCTGATCAGGAAAATGTCGATGACAGCGAAACAGAGGACGATAAAGATGGAGTTCATGATGATGATGCAAATGGCCAGGATCATGGGGAAGAACGGGGTGATGGTGACCTAGAGGATGATCCTGAAGCGAGTGGCAATGGAAGGGCTGGAGGAAATGACGAAAACGGCGGAGAAGATGATGATGATGATGCCAATGACCCAAATGAAGATGACGACGATGAAGATTTCTCAGCTGAAGAAGAGGATGACCCTGAAATAAGTGGTAATGGAAGAACTGAAGGCGGTGAGGAGGATGAAGACGAAGATGATGACGAAGACGATGATGAAGACGACGACAATGAGGGTGATGACGACGAAGAAGAGGTTGAAGATGAGGATGAGGAAACACTCGAACCACCGGCTAAGAGAAGAAAGTGAGAATGGTGATTTGTTTTTTTTTTTACAGTTATCAGTTGTTCCCTTCACCATGTATTTGGAGTTTCAAGTATTTGGAGAGGGGAATTTAGCTAGGCAGCCTTGGCATTTAGGGGTAGGAAGATTGTTGACCTTGTTCTTGATGAACTTCCTATATTTATGTTGTGGATTCACATTATATGTCCCAATTTATTTTTGCTAATACAGTATGTATTTTTCCTATTTATCATTTGGAATTGTGGGTGTTATTGGAAATATTATTCAATGAAGCCTTCACATTAATAATTGTTGAATGTGGTTTCAATTATATGCATAATAATCACTGAATATATATTCGGAAGAATTTTTATTTTCTTTCATAATATATTAAAGGATTTAGAGAAAAAGGATTCAAAATTGTTATTCACACGGTAGCAGTGAATAGAATGAACGGTTAAATAATTGTTTTTTTTTTTTTTTTTTTAAAGAATTGGGAAGTCCTTGGTCAAGGGTCAATACCAAGACACTGTACCTTACAATTTTGATTTTGTAAGAATTATCTTTTTGCCTCAGTTCATTTAATTTAGTATATTTAAATGGATAATTATCATCATTATGACGTATTTGTTGGTTAATATCTATATTAATTAACAATGGGTAAAAAGTAACTATCATAAATTATAAACGAAAACAAAAGAAAGCGAATACAAACATTACTTGATTAATTCAGACAATTTTTTTTTTTTTTTGAAATAAATTAATTCAGGCAATCAAATTATGAATAGCAGCCAATAAAAATAATTGCTCAACAACATTAGTACATGTATATATAATTATGAATTTCAATTCTCCTGTTGAATTAAAAAATAGCTCAACGGTGATGACATTCTTCTCAAGTTCAAATCTCTGCCCTTCACATTTATTGTACTAAAAAAAATTAAATCAGCCACTATATTATCAACCAATAAACTATATAAATAAATAAATAAATAAATAAATATATATATATATATATATATATATTTGCCATATTATAACATAAAAACTAACAATTCTGAAAGTAAACATAAAGCTAACTATTCATATCTCTTGTGTCATGGTATAAGCTTCCTTATCTCCGTCCCTAAGGAGTGGCGCAGTGGTTAAAGACTTTGACTTTAAGAGTATGCTTCCCTCAAGATCTAAGATTCGAGATTCACCTATAACATTACTCCTTCGATATCTTCGGTGTCTAGCCTAGAGACAAGTGTACCCTTATTTCAAAAAAAACAAGCTTCCTTATCTCCAACCTTTTACAATTATGGGTATGACACACTACTTAATAGTTAGAAGTCCCTTTTGTAATCCTTTAAATTGTATCTTTAAAAAAAAAAAAAAAAAAAAACTCATTTTTTTTCTAAGAAATATATTTCTCTCATAAAACCCTGTCATAAGTAAAGAACATAAATCCCACAAATCAATTTTTTTTTCCTGAATTCAACAACATAGAGAGTAAAGAGATTTCAACTCTTGACCCTGTCAAAAATATAATTCTGTAATCCTTATACTATTTTCAGAAATGTAACAATCAAACCTAATATTATTGCGTGGAATCAAATGTAAATTAGGCTGGATTGATCCATCCCAGGTAGAGACAAATTATGGAAAAATGTAATTATCTTATCAATTAAACTAAGTCCAATCCGTTTCAACCACAGGCAATGCAGAAAAGCTTATTTTGATAGGTCAAAATATCAAATACCAGTAAATTTTGTTTCTCAAATGAGTAATACTCATGGATAATGAAATATCAGAATGTAATTTCAGATACTTGATGAAAAAAATAATGGCACCATTTTGGTTCTTGATCTCCATTTTGCTTCTTAGCCCTCACCCTTTGGAAGCCACATGAACGATTCCTAAGTAAACGAAAACAGGAAGTGACAATTTTGAGAGAAGCTATTGACGAGTTAGAGATCCTTGAAAACAAGAAATTATAAGAACTTGTAAAGAAAAAAAATTGAGAAACAATGAACAAAGCTCATCAACTAGAAACATGGTGTTGAAATGTTTTGAACTATGTTACCCTAAGAATACTTTGCGCAGAGTCTTGCTAATTGGCCAGAAAGTCGAGGTCCAGGGGAGAAGCACTCGTTGCCACCCGAAACTAAGAAAATATGTTAATCACTTTTTATATTCCTGTATTGGGCTTTTATGGAATTTGAATCAAATGATGTATTGGAATTTTAAGAGAAGTGAATTATATAAACTCTCTTAAAACCGTTGCCCCTTTTACCTAGTATTTCTATTCTTATCTCTTAAATAAAAGAGTTCTTCTCGCTCGTGGACAAAACTAACACAACATTTGTGAACCACGTAAATCTATGTGTCATTTGTTTGGCATTCTTTAATTCTTGCTTGTTGTTTACGATTCTTCATAACACAAGTCAAAATGTAGACAAATGTAGTCCAAAAACATTTGCAAATGCATTTAATTCATTAAATAGAAAAACTTTCATGCATCGAAGAAGCAGCCATCCCACAAAATAAGAAAAACGAGGTGGGAATCTTATATATGCTAAAGCCATTGAACGCCAAGGAAGAACGAAGGAGTTACCAGAGATGTAACTAGCCCAAGAAGCAAAATCTATTAGACACATTCCTAACGGGGTGGAGTGGGATGATATGATCTTTTTCGATGAAATCGCGGGAAAGGTGGTTACTAATTTTTTATTTGGAATTAATCCAAGACTTGCTCTAAGTTGGCACTCCCCGACCTCTATGGACTAGAACTTTTTTGTGAGTTCAATTACATTAAAGGGTAAAAGGATTTGGACTTAAGACCTCTTGGTTGAAGATATATACCAATTACACTTGAACTAGATTCAAGTTGGCTCTATAGAATATGGTATTGAGATTAGAGAATACTTGCAAAGGAAGAATTGAGAACTGATGTGATGGTTGGCAACACTCTGCTAAAGCTAGTTCCTAGTGCCACATCCATGCTTAATTCTTCCCTTCTCTATGTTTTCTAGTTCTTTAATATTGCTAGTCGTGAATTTCAGGCAATTCATTCAAAGAGAGTGCAAGAACCTTTCATCCAAAGATTAAACAGCCTGAAAAACTGACCAACCAAAGTGTATCACATTGAACAATATCTTACAAGGATAAGAACAATATTGGTAACTCTTTGGATTGACATAATTTGATCTATGATTTCTTGTTATCGATTCATGAATTACATACTCCAACAAATCGATAGGATAAAAATGCACCGTGTTCCTAGTTCAAACATTGCTTGAGTTTCTACCAAATGCCATTACATGAACAAGAACAGAACAATTCAATGATAAACTTCATAACCAAATAAAGAGAAAAGGCAAAACAAATTGAGACAAAAGAACAGAAAGGTACCCTTCCAAAAACAAAAACAGCAACAAAAATTCAACTTACCCTTTACCTATGGCAGCTTCCCAGATCGAAAAATCGAAAACTTAGAAGCTTCAGAGTACGAGTAAGCAATCCCATTCTCCTTCAATAGATCCTCAAGCATTTTCTTCGCTGCATCTGGATCAGCACTTTCACACTCAATCTCATACGAAGTCCCAAACTCAAAACCAGTCTCATCCAGTTCCAATTTCAATCCATTCCATTCAAACACGCCCCTCACATTTCCAAATCCTCCCAACCCAACAAATCCCAAATTCCCAAATTCATCTTTAACCCTTCCCATAATCCTAGACTCCAATTCTTTCAATCTCTGCGGATCCTCAACGCAACCCCGCCCAACCGACGGCTCCAAATCCTCCTCGTCCTCCTCGACTCGACTTACGCCGTCGACCAGAACCGCCCTGGCTTTCAAACAGATCACACAACGCGCATCGCCGTCGTAGAATCGGATACGGAGAACCGCCCGGCGAGCAGATAGCTCGCCGGCCGAGCCGTCGAAGAAGAAATTCTCTTGGCGGTGGGTTTTGAGATGGAACGGCGAGAGAAGAGATGAAACCTGGCCGTGGGATTTGGAATCTGGAAGGCGAAGCTTCACCTCCACTTCCATTTTGGATTGGTTTTTTCAAGATGAGATGCCTAGGCGTTGGGCTTTGGAGGAAGGATCTTTGTTGCGATTGAGGTTGTGGAGGAGGGAGGTGGCGGCGGTGTCGGTGTCGGTGGTGGTGGTGGTGGCGGTGGCTGCGGCGGCGCGTTTGCGAGCTTGTTCGAGTTCTTCCTTGTCTTCGATTTTGACCTCGATCTTGCTGGGTTGTCTTCGCAGCATTTCGATAGGGTTCAGTGCGAAGAGAAAACCGCAGATATCTGAGTAAGACGATGCTTCTTAATAGAAATTTCTTTTTATTTTTTATTTTTTAAACAAAAATAGAAATTTCAGTTCATTTCCGACAAAATACCATTTTGGTTTCCTACTTTCAAATCTTCTAATTTAATCTCATTACACATTTTTGAATAAAAGGTTAGTTTGAAAAATTATTTTTGTGGAGTTAAGAAAATTGAGGTTTTTAAAATAATTTGTTTGGAAGTAGATTTTAATAGAAAAGTTGTAGCAAAAAAATTGTATGAATATGATTTTTGTACGAGAGTTGAGATCAATAACTTATTTGGATGTAAATTTGAAATAGAGAGTTATTTTAAATAGTTAAACATGAGTGGTTAAAAATGAGATTATTTTAAATAGTTAGAAATGAATGATTAGAATCGAAAGGTTATAAATAAGGAGTTATTTTGAGTAGTTAGCAATGATAAGTTGTTTTGAGTAGTTACAATCGCTCGTTTAAATGTTATTTTTTTAGAAGTATTTAGTAAATGCTCAATTTAGTAGTTAATACTTGGTATTCCATGTCTTTTTCCTTATCTATTCTCACGTTTATTTCATTTTGATTCTTGCTTTCAAACATTATTTTATCAAGCTATCATGTACATATTTATTTCTTTTTTTTCTAGTACAAGTTGGGAGAATGGGGATTACAAATACCGATTCTAGGGATCGAACATGTAATTATATAATGGAAATGGATTAACACTAAACTAGATAACCAATCGCGCTACCGACCCATTCGGTGGTAGAGATAAATAGATGAAAGAATTGCCAATAGGGATGGATGAGAGAGAAAGAAATTTTTTTAATCAATATTAAGAAATGAGATTCAAACCTATAACTTCATGGTTATTAGGTTGTACAAGATATCATTAGAGCTTCACTTCTTATTGGCAAAAGAAAGAGATTGATGGAGGGGAAAGAAAATTTATTTCAATGGAAGGACCATTTTTAAACCTAATTGATAGTAAATGGACTAAAAGTAGAAATTTGAAAGTTGAGGGATTAAATTTAAACAAAACTTAAAATTGAAAGACTAAAATTAGACATTTAAAAGTATAGGGACCAAAATGAATCAAACATGAAAGTTGAGGGATTAAAATGATGTTTTAACCAATATAAAACTCAATTTTCTCAATTTAAAACCAATTCTAGGCTAATTAACATTTTAGGGTATGCATAAGGGGAGTTTGAAAAAGAAAGATAAATTTTACCCATATTAGTTTAGGGTATAAAAAATTTCCCTAAGCAGCAAAGTTCACCCCTTATTGCAATAATTTCTCTAAACAATCTTATCTAAATAAAGTTTTTTTTATGACCATTATTCAAGACAAACAATTTTTTTTTTAGGAGCTCTTTTCCAAACAACTTTATCCGAATAAGTTTTTCTTACAATTTCTCCTACAAATAACCTCATTGAAACACGATTTTTCTACAACCATTAATTCAAATACCACATTCAAACTATTTCATTCTTTCACTTTCACTCAACTTCTCAAAAATCAAACATGCCAAGTTTATTATAACATGTAACTCTGCCTTCAAATATTGTTTTGCTTAGAAAATTATTTTTAAATCGGGCAATAATAGTGGTTGATATTTTGGTTGATAATATTATATCTTAATTAATTCAAATCTAGATTTAGATTATTTGTATGTATTAAAATTTAGAGATAAGGGAAAAATAAAAGATAGCTCAACTGGTTTTTTTTTTTTTAAAAAAAAGATAGCTCAACTTAAAATTAAGATCAAATTATATGAATCGTTTACTTTTTGGTAATTTAGATAATCAAAATTATAAACGATAGATGTCTAACATTATACTTGTTTTGTAAGAATATTTCTACAAGATATTTATGAATATTTAGATAATTATATTTGTTTTATAGAGTTTCTTCACGAAAATGTCTTAAATGCCTCCTAATTTATTCATATATATAATTAAAACTTATATAATTTTTTTAATTAATTTAAATATTATACTTTAAAATAAATTGAACTTGTAAAAGATTAAAAAAAAAATTAGTTGAAAAGCAAAAAAAAAAAAAAAAAAAAAACTCGCTAAATATAAAAAGTATAGACAATTATGTTAGAAAAGAAAATATAATAAAAAAAAGCAATGCACTTTAAATTATGTGAGCAGGGTGTTTATGCATGCAAAGTAATCGTATACTAAAAAATATAGAGTAAAATATCATTTTGGTCCCTAAATTATCATGTAAGTTGTATTTTAGTTCCTGAACTTTTAAAAGTCTAATTTTAGTCCCCCCAACTATCATTTTTGTTCCATTTTGGTTCTTTAACTTTTAAATTTTCAATTTTGGTCCTTCAACTTACAAAAAGTTTGAAAATAGTCCTTAGGTTAAAAAAAAACTTAACCATAGTTAAAATTTATGAGCTGGCAAAATAATAATAATAAAATAATTTTATTATCATCTTCTTCTCTCTCATCTCTCTTTCACCTTTCAAGTGAAAAAAAAAAAGAGCAAAATTGCTCACAAATTTCATTAACCGTGCAAAAATGTGTTTCAAAATCCTCATCCTCATCCATAAAATTAATAACAATTAACCACAGAGATACACCTCTATCCAATTGTAGGTGTCGTGCTTTTTGGTAGTTATTTGAGGTTTGACTCCGATTGAAGCAACTCAATTATCTTTTAAGCTCTGTGCTTATATGAGATTTGTTCTATTTCTATTGGATCTTTGTGGCTGATTGGAATCATCCAGATTTATGGTTAATAACTGGTGTTGAATTTTAGGCATCTTTTTCCTGACAAGGTGAACGAAGAAGGTTTTGGTTGTTTGGAGTTTGAGAGAAGTGGATTTTGATATCTTTCCAAAACTTTATTTGAAATTTCATTT